>VZRS01012052.1:0-10970 GCA_013398055.1 Ifrita kowaldi | reverse complement strand
GGGGCGGCAGCGCTGAGGGGGCGGCGCCGCTGGCCCAGCGCGGCCGCTCAGTCACTGTCGCTGTCGCTGCTGTCACCGCCCTGCCCCGCCGCCGCCGCTGCCGCCGCCTCCGGCTCGGCCTCGTCCCGCAGGTCGGCGAAGAAATCCTCCCCGCTGCCCAGAGCCTTGCTGCTGAGGGCGCGCAGCGGCCCACCCTTCTTCTTCTTCCGGCGGTAATCATCGACCACCATCGACCCGAGCGCCGACACGTCCCAGAACTTCACCTTCTGGTCGTGGCCGCTGCTGGCCAGGAGCTTCCCGTCCGCAGTCACGGCCAGCTGCTCGATGGGCTCGCCCAGGTGCTGCCCCACGCAGCCCAGCACGCGGTTCGGCAGCACGTTCACCGCCCTGGGCACGGCACGGGGGCACTGAGGGCCCTGCAGCGCCCGGGGACACCGTCTGCCCTCCCGGCCTGCGTCCTGAGCAAGGCTGATCTGTCCCACACCCCTCTTAACTCCCCTCCTTCCCCATCCCACACCTCCCCATTCCTCTCCACCTCATCCCATGCCATCCCAGCCCCCACAATCCTGGTCTCACTCACTCCTCATTCCATCCCACCCCACCCTCCACAATCCCTATCCCATCTCACCCCCCACAATCCCTCCTGATCCCACACCCTTCCATCCCTCTCCATTCCCCCTCACCCCATCCCACACCTCCGCACCCCCTGACCTGATGACTCCATCCAGGGACCCCACACACACGATGCTGTCCGTGATGGGCACCATGCAGTCAATGGTCTCTGCCCTCAGCGCAAAGCGGTCGCTGGCGGCCCCAAAGCCATCCCAGTTGAAGAGGTAGATGGTGCCTTCGCTGGAGCCACACGCCACCTTCCTCCCCCTCTAGGCACGAAGGAGGGCAGTGAGGCAGAGGCAGAACAAAAAACTAGGAGCGAGGACGGGGCCATGGGATCCTGCTCCGTGGGGAGCAGTGCCAACCTTCATCAGCACGACAGACGTCAGGTCCCCGTTCTGCGGCTCTGAGAGCAGTTCAAAGCGCCGTCTCTTCACGTTGAAGACGCCCAGGGTGCCATCACCACTGTGGGAGGTGGAAAGGACACGTTGTGAGCACAGGACACGGCACAGGGCACCTCCCCCAGCCATGAGCAGACACGGGGAGCCCGACCCCGAGACCATGAAACCCCTCAGGTACCAGGCCGTCAGCAGGATCTTCCCGTTGCCATCCACAGTCATGGCACTGATGTATTCCTCCTGCTGCCGTGCCTCCAGGATGGCACTGCCCCTGCGCAGGTCCCACACCTTCACTGCCCCGCCGTCGTCGCCCGTGGCAAAGACGTGGTTGTCGATGGGCAGCACGCAGTTGAGGGCCGAGCTGCAGAGACCCCAGCCCCACACCCCCACGGTCACGGCTCCCAGAGCAACACTCTGGGCTCTCCCCGCCCGGCCCAGGGCTGTGTGGCCCTGCCGCGGGAGAAAGGGGACAATGTCCCAACCGTTCTGCCCGGAATGACCCCCTGTGTGGACTTACTCGTGGGCCTTGGGGAAGCGCGTTTCCAGCCGTCCCTCCTCCGCTGTCAGGATGTGGATGGACTTGTCCTTGGACACAGTGAAAAGCTCTGGAGAGCCGCGTTAGTGCCCCCCGCCCGGCGTCCCCCGTGTCACCCCCACGTCCCCAGCACTCACTCTGCCCGTCCTGGGAGAACGCCACGTCCCGGCACGACTTGAGGTGATGTCCCGAGGACCAGAGCTGCCGGTTCTCCCCCTCGGTGCAGGAGTACGAGTACCTGCCAGCACAGGGAGTGCTCGCCGGGACCCGCGGGCGGCCGGGGAGCCCCGCCGCCGGTGCCCAGCGTGTCCCAGAGCCAGGACCCCCTCCCCAGCCCCCGGCCCCACTCACAGGTACACATCGCCGTCCACGTCTCCCGCGGCCAGCAGCGGCCGCGCCGGGTGCAGCGCGATGGCGTTGGCCGTGGCCTCCAGACAAATGTCCTCGGGGGTGTCCCGCACTCGCGGCTCCCGCGCCGCCGGCTCCGGGGAGTCCTGGGGCTCCTGAGGAGAGCGGGGCCGTGGGACCGGGGCCGGGAGCTCCGGGGCCCCGCAGCCCCACGCGTGCTCACCTCCTCCATGACGGCCGCCATGGCGCCCTGCTGGTTTGCATGGCCACGCCTCTCAGTTGCATAAACCCATCCCCGTTGTTCAGATGGGACCGCCCGCCCGCGCCTCGCCAGCGCCGCGGGACCGGCCCGGCAGGGCTGCGGGATGGCACCGGCTCGGAGGGTCACGCCCCGCCGGCGGGATCAGCCTGCGGCCACCCGTGACCCTATTCCACCAGATCGCTCCCCATCCGCCTCATGTTTTCCTGTTCTTTAGCGCTTCACCATTGGGAGCTCCACAGGTTCCTTAATTCGCACCGCGGGCTCCGTAATTCACATCCCGTCACCTCGTCTCTCTAATCCCAAGGGAGGGGGCGGCCAGGGGGCACTTCGGACCTTTGGAGGGTCTGGGGCCTTCAGGGCGCCCCTGGAGACCCCAGCCCAGCCAGGAACCACCGGCAGCGCCCCCGCCCCGAGGGGCGATCCCAGCTTTGCCTGGTGCTGGCCCCATTACACACACCCAGAGCAGCCCTCTGCCAGCGCTTAAAGCAGCTGGCACATCCTCTGCTTGAGGTCAGTCCACCTGCTGTACCCGAGCTGAGGGCCCCATTTCTTGCTCCTGCCCTGAGGCACAGAATGTTCATCTGGCATTATTACCCCCAAACAGACTTGTTAATTTTATCCAGGCATGCTGCCCCCAGCCGAAAAGGCTCCCACAATAAATGCACTGAGACACGGTTTGCCCTGTCAGCCCCAGGAGTGCCTGGGAAGTAGCAAAAGAGTCCTAGCAGCCCTTCTGCTCCGAAGGAGGCCAGAATGTGCCCAGGCACCTCCTCTCTGCACACACAAACAGATGCTCACACACAAATTTAATGTGATTTTATTACGGCTACAACATTTACACAGCATAGGCTCTACAGCAAAGAGCAGAGGGAGGAAAGAGCCCCCCAGCCCTGAGCAGAAAGTGGACGGTGTGTGGGGCAAGGAGAGCACACCAGCACGCTCCAGGAAGGCAGCTCCCAGCAGGCCAGGCTTCCAGGAGAGGGAGGAAGAAACACAGGAGGCATCAGTACTTGGGACGTTTCACCTCAACCCTGGAAGAGAGAGGGGCAGGAGAGTGGTGAAGATGCAGGGCAGGCAGCTCCACCACCCTCCCATCCAGGGCTCAGCACTGACATCCACATTTCCACACCGCAGAAAGTATGGGAGCCCCAACAGGGCCCCTGCAGCTGAGCCACAAGCAGACAACTGTACTAACCCATCAGCCTCCAACTTCTTCCTCTTCTCAATGATCTGCAGAGAAAGCACAAAGTCCTGTTACCCTCAGGGGATCTGGCTGTTCACAACCAGCAGAGGGGCTGGAGGGTGCCAGATACACCTTGGGAGAGCTGCAGCCAGGCCAGAGTGAGCTGAGGGAGCTACAGCTGGAGAAGCTTGGCCTGTTTCCTCTTTGCTTCTTTCTGGCCACCACAGACTGTTGGTTCTCACCTTCCCCAGCCCATCCCATACTGCTCACTCTGCCAGGACAATCCCTAGCTCTGCCAGCTGGCAAACGGAGCCATTAAACATGTCCTGTCCCCTCTAATCCCCTTTGGATGGCTCCAAACTAATGGTTTGGGCATGTCCATCTGCTGCACAGCCCAGAGCAAAAAGCCCCTGACTGGGGCTGCTCCCAGGACAACAGTTCCAAATGCAGCTATATTTTCCATTCCAAGGGAGGAGCCCCAAACACTTGGCTGATGCTCTTCCAAGGAGCAAATCCAGCTGGTAAAGAGCCAGCCCTGCTGCCCCCACACACACTGGCAGCACGTGGCTGGACTGAAGAGCCATGGCTGGGCCAGCGAGGGCAGGACTGGCTGGGAGCTGTCCTGGGCCACGCTGGCAGCTCCCGGCTCAGCAGCCCCAGCCCAGCTCGGGCACTCACCGCGCTGATCTTCTTCCACTGCCGGTCCAGCTCCGCCTTGTCGTTCGTCTCCTTGAAGCGGCGCGTTTTGCGTCCCTCAGACATCTTGATGCCGTACTGGAAGGCCGCCCTGGAGAAGGAGCAAGACATGGCTCAACACTCACAGGGGATCCACAGCCTGCCAGAGGAAGGGACACGTCTCCCCAGCCATGAGTACATGCTCCAGAGTTGGCCTGAGCCCCTGAAAGCAGCATCTGGGCTGGAGTCCTCAAGAGCAACACTAAAAGCAAAAACAAACCACCAGGCCCAGGACCCACAGCTCCTCCTCAGGTCCTCACAAGGGAGCCCCCAGCTTGCTTTAAGCTGCCCTAGCACCCAGGTTTGGCCAGCGGGGCCATCCCACCCAGAACCCTCGCTCAGCCCTTCCTGAGGGCTGCACTCACTTGGGCAGAGCCTCCTTGTTGTTCATGTACTCGCTGTACTCCTCCTGTGTGTCAAAGTCCCACCGGCCCAGAGGCCCCTTCTTGTTACCCTGCAGGGAGAGAACGACTCAGAGGAGCTCCTCAGTTGCTGCTGGGAGGGCTTCTCACACAGCCCTGCACACCCAGCCTCGAGGCTCCATCTCCCACCAGCCCCAGATCAATGGCCTTGGCTCCAGATCCCTTCCCCAGGCAGCTCCAGACTCCAGGAGATTTCATGGAAAAGGGAGTCATAACAGAATAGCACGCCTGCCAGCACCTTTGGGTCAAGTGCCAGTGACAGGTTTTCTCCCTGACACAGCAGGCAGCTGATCAGCAAACCCCAAAGCTCACTCAGCACCCAGCTCCAGTGCTGCTTCTTTCCCATGGGATCCTCTCAGCCAGCATTAACGCCTACTTTACTGGCTGCTCGCCTATAAACATACCTGATCCATTTTGCTGTAGTCCACCTCCTCATCACTGTCCACAGCCATATCATCCATTCTGGGGAGAAAAAAGCAAGGAAAGGGTTCAGAGCGGGTCCATGAGACATGGATCAGGACCTCGGAGCTGGTGGAAGTCACGTCTCATGGCCTCGGACCAAACACACTCAGTGTCTGGACCAGAGGAAGTGCTCCCAGCTGCAAGCCCTGCAGGTGACCTATACCACAGGGCATCCAAGGTTGGAAATGCTTCCAGGATGACTGCAGGCTGAAAGCTGTTCCTCTTCCACTGAGGGACGCCAGAGCTCCACAACCACATGGATTAACAGGGAATCCAGCAGATTCCTAGCCACCTCAGCCTCCCCTGGCTCTGAGGGGCAGCAGGCTCCAGGCAGCCACTTACAGCACAGAGCAGCTAAGAAAAGCCTGAACCGAGGGCTTGGGATCATTTTACCAGTCAGGTGTTCCCACAGACAAGGCCAGGCCTGCCCCCCCTACAAGTAGTGGGGCTGATGTTCAAGTTCTTGCTGCCAGAGGACAGCAGCCCCTTGGCACACCCTTGCTCCCACCCCACAGCTTCCCGCTGTTCCTTACGTGGCAGGGTAGCACTCAGCATAGCTGTTGGACATGCCAAAGAAGTCTCCCAGCTGCTTCTTGTCTTCTGGCTTCTTCAAAGTGGCATCAGTTAAGGAAAGCACCACAGGAGCTGAGCCCTACAACTGCAGGCTGGGCACAGCCAGCTGGGAAACCCTCTCCTGCCCCAACACAACCGAATCAGGGGGTGCAGAGCTTTTGTTTGGTGTAGGAGAAGCAAGGCTTGGGCAGCATTTCCCTGCTACCAGGTGAGGCAGGACAGCCCTCCAGATGTGCTTGTGCCTGCAAGGGCAGCCCAGCCCCACAGCCAGCCAGGCTGGCACAGACAGTAAAGGATATGCCTCTGTTCCCTCCCAGCCAGCAGCTCCAGCAAACTTCTCATTAATGGACTTGATGAGCTCCTTGGCTGAGCCGGGTCCTGGGGTAGAGAAAGCAGCAGGTTATATTTTGGGGGAAGAACAACTCACTGCAGAACACTGGAGCTGGGCAGAGTCCCTTTGGGACACAGTAACAGGCAAGACAAGCAGCAGGTGAGGTACAAGAGGAGGAGCAAACCAGTTTGGCACTGATGGGGTGGGCTGATCCCAGCAGACCTGGAATCTTACAATGGTTTGTGTTGGAAGGGATCTTGAAACCTGTCTCATTCCAATCTCCCACTATCCCAGCTTGCTCTAAGCCCTGTCCAACCTGGCCCTGGACATTTCCAGGGACGGGGCAGCCACAGCTTCTCTGGGCAACCTGTGCCAGAGCCTCACTACCCTCACAGGGAAGAATTTCTTCTTAATATCTAAATCTCTCCTCTTTTAGTTTAAAACCATTCCCCCTTGTTCTATCTCTATCCCTCTCAGGTGTCCACGCCACTTAACTCACCTTTGTCGATGTCTGTGGGCTGCAAAGAAGAGGGAGAGACACAGTGTCAATCACACAGAGCTGAACCACAAACCCTACAGGCCAGGGCTAGTGCTGCCTCACTTGCTGAGGGAGAGGACAAGCACACAGCAAGCCCTGGGGACAGGCACAGCTCAGCAAGAGCTGACACTGGCACGTGTAGGGGTACAACCAGAGACACCCACAGCCCCCCAGCCCCACAAAGGGCAGAGTTCAGGTGGGACAGTCCTTCATGAGCAGAGACTCACCTCATCATCAGCTTTGGGCTTCTCAAAGTAGCTGTGCCTCTTCTTCTCCTCCTCCCGCTCCCGGTCCCGCTCCCTGTCCCTCTCGCGCTCCCGGTCCCTGTCACGTTCTCGGTCCCGGTCACGCTCCCGGTCCCTATCACGCTCTCTCTCCCGGTACCTCTCCCGTTCCTTGTCCCGGGGCATCTTGGCAGTGGAGGGCACATAATCCCCGATGTCTTCAAAGATGCTACAAGTGGAAAAGAGCCTGGAGTTACGTGTGCTGCAGGAGGAGAGGCCATAACCACCTCTCTGGGACCTGAAGCACACAGGACCAGCACCGAGAGCTAAGGACACCAGATATGGAAGTGGCTTTAGCATCTGTCAGAGGTATCACTGCACTTCTGCTCCCCTTTGCTGCACGACCTGAGTCTTGTGGTCCAGGGCAACAGTGAGCCCTCAACTGCCTCAAGCCTGAAATCCAAACCAGAGCTTGCCTCCAGCCTTGTCCTACAAACTGCAGGTCCAGCAGCTCCAAAGTCAGCCCTCTCTAAATGTGGAGGCCAAAAAGACATTCCCTAAGGAACAGAGCTGTGACCCCATAGCCTGAGGGCAGGGAGGCACTTACTTCATATCAGCTTCAGGAGGCTTCTTCTCATCCAGCTTCCCTGCAAGGACACAACAGCAGTGAGAGACACGTCACCCACTCCGCCCCCTGTGCTGGTCCCCAGTCCGGGTTCCAAGCTGCAGGAGCGGCAAGCCTGGAAGATGTCACATCATCCTCAGCCCCCCCAGGAAGCCAATGTCCCCCAATGTCCCCAAGAGGGGACATTACCCCAAGGAACTGGGCCTTCACCAGGAAGAGCAGAGCACCACGAGGTACACTCACAGCTCTAATTTCCCAGCAACCTGTCCCGCGTGCTCCTGCCTTCAGGACACAGCGCTCAGGAAATCACTGTTCTCCAAGCCCACTGCCTCATGGCACAGGGGAATGCCACAAACCAAAACACATCCCATTCCCTTGGGATATGCTCCAAGCACTGAAGTCCTATTACTTGGTTCCTTTCATCTCCTACCTTTGTCTTTCTTCTTGAGCTTCTTGTTGCGGGTGCCTTGCCTGAGATAGGAGAGGATCTGCGTGAGCTTGCTGATGACAATGTCGTTGGTGGTCAGCGTGGTCTGTGCCTGAAAGGGAAATCCACGAGGAAGCATCCCGCTCCCTTGACAGGGAACCCCTCCTAGAAAAACCTGCTCTGGCCACTTCAGAGCAGTGAGTGAAGCAGGCTGGAGGCCAGTTGGGTACCTCCATGGTGGGGCAGTCAGCCTTGCTGCGGATCAGCGTGGTGGGGATATCGGTGTCAGCATACTCATCATCCAGATCTACCACATAGGCCATCCTGCCTGGCAGGAACAGCTCGTTCCGCTCATAGGTCTTGTTCTTGAACAGGATGCGGTAAATGTTGCGGCCTGGACAGAAGGAAAAGTGTGGGAAAGCAGAGAACAAGCCCAAAGTGAACCATGTTTAGTTTATCAGCAACACGAGAATTGCCTCGTAAGGACACACTTCCTCCAGGCCTCAAATTCAGGACTCTCCCCCTCCAATGGTTTTCATTCCTCCATTCACCCTTCAGGATTTCTTCCACATTCACAACACAGACAAGGTGGGGAACAGCCACATCCACACAGTCTTACCCAGCCGGGTCTTAAATTCAATTTTGTTCTCAGGATCTTCATCTTTCCTAAACAGAAACAGAAACCAGAAGTATTATAGCCAAGCAAATGCCTCCTCTACATCCTCCTCTCTGGCAGGCAGCTGCACTCAGGAATGCAAAATGCTCAATCACTCACTTAGTTTCTTTCTGGGGCTTCTCCATCATTTCCTCCTCTTCCTTCTCCTTGCTGGCAATCTCAGCCCGTACCTGGATGCAGAGTAAATCCACACATTACAGCCCAACCCATGACATCACTGCCCATCTCTGAGCCCACTTCCACCAGCTCTCCAACCCTGAAACAACCCTTCCCAGGAAGGGAAATCCACGCTGCCAAGAACAAGTGGTCACACCCACCCTGTGTGTCTGTGGGAGAGGACAGGGCAGAAGAGCAGCACGGTGATATCCGCACTCACCTTCTGCAACAGCGCAAAGTCCAGACCCTTCACCAAGTGGGTGTGCTCCATGTCACCACCCAAGAACTTGGACTCCTGGATCAACTGTCTCCTCTTCTCCGCAGCAGATTTATCCCTGTGCAACGAGAACAGAGCCAGTTAAGGGCCAGCCCCCCTGGATCAGCCTGGCGAGCCGAGGCCCCACCACAGCTCACGCACGCCTCAGCTGTGGGCCCCACAGCCCTGTAGTTGGCAGTGGTGCTGATCAGCTCTGTCTCCTCGTAGTCCTTGTTCACTCCATCTCTCCTCTCCTTGGCTCGATCCCGGTACTTCTCGGCCAGTTCCCTCTCGCGCTCGATCTCCTGCTGCCGCAGCTTCGCGTAGTAGCTGGGGTAGAAAACAACTCAGGGTTAAGAGTGACCCATTCATGTTTATGAGGTCAGGTAACAGCCCTTAAGGCCTCACATACACCCGTTCTGCTCGCAACCCCTTCTCCAAAACCACAACAGAACACCATGGGAACTGCTGCACTGAGGCCGACTAAGGAAGAGCTCCATCCTCCCTTGCAAAGGGAAGGGGTCCAGTGCAGCCCTGCTGTGCAGATGTGCCCCAAAGGACACAGTGATCAGCAAAATATCTCACCACTGCCCTGCTCTGCCAGACACCCACAGGGCCTCTCCTGCTTCTTCTGGAGGTGAAGCTTCAGCCCCACCCTACTGCTGCCCTCCCACAAGCAGTGCCAGTTCCTCAGGCTGAGCTCCAAAGCTCCAAAATAATCCACTCCAGGCCCTCTCTGGGAGCCCAAGAGATCAGAATTGCTTCCATGGGCAGGACATGATGTATAATGACAAGTCCTGCTGCATCTCTTTTCCCACTTACCTTTTCTTCTTCCTCCTGCGAGCAGCTGGATCTTCATCCTCGTTGTACTCCCGGGGCATCCTGGAAAAGGGCGAGAAAACACATGTACAGTCTGCAGAGCCACATGGGTGGCAGGTGGAGAGAACAGTCCCTCAGACACAGCAGAGCACCGAGGTGCTCAGAAATGGAACAGAGCAGTCTCTCACTCTAATTTCCCCCTAATTCCACACTGTCAGCAGGGAGAGGAAGGGAAAAGACTGATTTTCACTGAACCAAATCTGCCTCCTGCATAAAATGTCTTAACAGCCATAAAGCCTCACTTTGTTATCTACAGCAGCTCTGACCCACCTGCTTCTCCACTTCCCACACTCATTGGCAAAAGCCTCTGCAGATACTCCCCTGCAGAGTGCAGGGGAGAGGGTCAGCTGGGCACTGAGACCCAGAGAGAAAGGGGGCATGGATTGTCCCATGGACCTGTGAAACAGTGTCCTACTCACTCATGGTGGCGAGATTTGGAGGGTGGCGCAGATGTTGGCGCAGCCCGCGGGGTCATGAGAAGCTTCCTGAAGTCTTCATTGGTCAGCTTGGACCTGCAAGGGAGGGAGGGAACAGGAATGATCATTTCCAAAGAGCTTTGGTGCCAGACCGCTTTGGAGGAGGAGCAGGTCCTATGTGACCGAGATGGGCAACAGGTGCCCGTGGACGGAGCCCAAAGGTTGCAGTGCACCAGTGACTTCCAGCTTCTCAATGGGAATCGGCCTGGGGTCCCATTGTGCTGGTCCAGTCCCGCCCCAGTGCCCCAGTGCTGTACTCACTGGTGGAACGAGTGCGAGTCGTCCACATCGTGGCCATCGGGGGCCAGCGGGTTGGAGAACGGCTCATCTGGGGGACAGGAGAGAGAGAGCTCAGACACTGCCTGCACGGCCTCATTCACCTCCCAGCCGGGCCCCCGCTCAGAAACCACGAAGGGAGCAGTGCCCACCTGCAGCTCCGAGGTGGATCCCAGCCCGCTGCCACCCGGGCCGGCCTCGCCAGGGTGCACAGGACACGGGAGTCTCGGTGCCACCGCGAGACCCCCGCTCCCCCAAGCCCAGCGGCTCTGTGCCCTCCCGGGGTGTCCCAGGGCTTCCCCGAGGGTGTCCCGTCCCCCACATCCCAGGACTGCCCCTGCATCCCCTCCACGGCCCGAAACACCCGACAGCCCCACTCCCGGGGCGCACCCAGTATCAATCCCCACCGCACCCCGCGTAGCTCCTCACTCCTGGGCTGCGGCGGGTCCCCAGCCCGCGATGTCCCCTCCCGCGGCTCCGCAGGCTGTGGCCGCACCCCGTCCCCCCGCAGAGCTGTCCCTCGCACCGGGCCAGGGGTCCCCGGGGGTGCCCCCGCTCCCTCAGCGCAGGTTGGGC
>VZRS01012051.1:116744-135511 GCA_013398055.1 Ifrita kowaldi | reverse complement strand
TACCGGGGCGGGTGTAACACTGGGTACCAGGGTTGGTGTCACACCGAGTCCCGGGGCCGATCCAGCGTCGGGAGCGTCTGGCCGAGCCCCGCGGGCTCCGTCGGGCAGGGCGGCGGGGCCCGGAGGAGGCACAGCGGTGGGTGCTGCTGCATCGCCGGCGGCTTTTTGCTGCCAGCCGTGTGCGATCAGCGCCTCGTTCCGCCTCAGGGACCCCCGGGGCGAGGCCGAAAGGTCACCGTGCACAGCTCGGTTCACCCGGACACCCGGCAGCGCAGGTCGGGCTGCCGAAGGTGACAGTGACAATGTGCGCGGCACCGAGCCCTGCGCTGAGAGGCCGCGCTGCCGGCAGCAGTAGGAATTTTACAGGGAAATGGTGAGGTAGGTCATCTCTTGAACAAAGACATGCAAAGATGCTAATCCTCAGTCCGCATTTCAAGTAAATTAAGTATTCCAAGTAAACCATAGTCTTTACCATAGTAAAGCCTGGTCCAGCGGAGTTAGACTGGAATTATGTCTAGGCATTCCTGCTTAACAGCTATTTGAAAGACCCTTCCCTAGAAGCTTAAGTGGCTACAATGCAGCTCTCCTGTTTTTGCTGGAAATATTAAATCAGCAGTGTTAAATATTGAAGGGATGAGAAGCTCAAAATGGTGCTATGCAACTGACTTGCCCCTCCACCGCATTTATTTTTAATATCAAAAATAATTAGTATTTTAATTATCAGCTGTAGATGAACAGGTTTGAACAGCTAGAATACTCTGCAAGCTAAAACTCATCTGTTCCTAGCCTGTTTCCCAAATAATACCATTTCTTTTCTCGGAAAACAAAAAACAACCCTACCTCTGTAGAGTCCAGCAGACACTGTGATTTTTAGTGACCCTCACTTTCTGTCTGTCCATTGGCTACCCCCTTCATTGAGTACAGCTTTTTGTCTTCACCTTTAAGGCCTGGATCGCTTCTTGAGCATGCCCTGCCATCTATCCTATGCATTCAGCCCGTCGGCTTCTGCTCCCTTGTTTCCTGGGCACCGAACATCCACCAGCACCATTTGCCCGACGTATTTTTGACCACATTTCAACGCCGCGCCCCCTCGGGATGAATCCCCCATTAAAAAAAAAATCGGAAGCTCTCTGCAGGGTCCTCTAAGTCTTGCAATGCCACAGCACACCTAGCAACTGCTAGCTAGCGCACTGGTCGGCGATGAACGACACTCGGTCCCCAAAGGTCCCTTCACCAAAGGGGCCTCTGGAAGCCGGGCCGAGGCAGCGCCCAGGTCCGCACGGCGCCCCGGCGCTCCCCCACGGGAAAGCCGCGTCCGGAGCCGCCACCTCTGCGGCGAAACCCGGGAACGGAGCTGGCAGGCGCTAAACGTGACGGTGTGCCGACGCCCCGATTTCGCTGCGAACCGCCAGCGGTGCGGGACGAGCCAGGCGGGCTGCAGCAACCCCGAGCAGCCCGGCCGCCCAGCAGGCCACTGGCGGCTTGGGGGAGGGAGGGAGGGAGGCGTGCGTAGNTGGTGGATGTGGGTCCGGGGTGTGTTCGCTGAGCGCGGCCTCGCGGCTCGGGAAGCAGGTCAGGAAGGGCCGTCTCGCTGCTGGCGTGCGGGAGGTCCGGTCCGGACCGTAACCTCGCTCCGTACGCGGTCGAGCTGCGAGGCGGTCTGGGCCCGCACGTCTCACCTCCGGCAGAGTCAACGGGACCCGAACTCGGTGGAGCTCATATAAAGCTCTCTCCGGGAGTGGGAAAGCCCTTCCCGGGTTTACCTCGTCGTGCTGTGCTCGTGGGGTGTCAGGCAGGACCGCACGTCCCCCGAGGGCCCCCGGCGGAGCCCAAGGCGCCGATCGCGGGCTGGGTCCGGGCCCGAGCGCTGGGCCGGGAGCTGCGCCCCGGCCGTGGGGGCTCGGAGGAAGAGTCTGGCCCCGGGGTGCCCAGCAGGGAGCGATGTGCGGTTCTCTCCGTGCTGCGGGCAGCCACCTGAGTAGTCTCTCTTTTCGTGTTAGGGCAGGTACGGTACCCCCAGAAAGACAGCTGCACTGAGGTTTGGACAGGAGGAGAAATCCTGTGTGGCGATCAGCTACATCAGCTATGGCCCCATTAGCATACAGATGTATTTTTTGACCGGATTGCTAGGGCTATGAAAAATGTTAAAATTGCAGTTGCTTTCTGAAAGCAACTATAGCTTTGAGTGATACAATCTGGATTACAGAAGCTTTATGTTGTGTTAGGCTGTGAACCACAGCAGGTTTATTTTGCAAGGTAGTGGGGATATGCCAGATTATATTATGCTTCTGTTTAATCTCCTACTTGGACTCCATGGCAAGCATCAGTTCAGTTTATTTAGCCCTTTCCAAATATTGAAAGTCCTTTTTCTGGCTGAGAAAGGTGCTTCAGGCATTCAGTCTTGGGAGCAGTTGGGCGAGGATATGCGTGAAAAATTAATTAGGGTTTAGGTAGATATTTTTAAAGAGGAAAAGTGTATTTGAGCCTGTTCATACTACAATGATGAGAGGACAGATTGATGGTTTTGAGACTAATCTTGCAAAATATCTCATGCTGGGGCTGATTGTGCCGGTTTGACTTGTCGGTCACCCCAAGACACTGATTTTAGTCCCTTTGAGAGCCAGCCCTGGGTATGGAAAGCTTTTCATTCCTTGGGATGTTCATTCCAGGCAGTCCTGTGTAACGGGATTTTTACAGAGCATGGAAGATGCCTCTAGGGGAAGCCTCCATTTTGATTGCTGTGCCTAACTCGACTAATTCTGATGCTCCCGAGTTTGCTGTCAGGTTTTTAAGATGATAAAATGTGTGTTTTCCAGATTCTTGTGTGGGCTGCTTTTTCACCAAGAACCTGGAAAATAACTTGGCTTTTCCTGGGGTTTGGTGCTAAATAGGTTTGACTGTAGGAAGCACCCATTGTTGCAAAGATGAAGCATGCAATTAAAGTTCTCTTTCTTAAAAAAATGAGATTTAAGTATGTGTCAAATGAAATGGCGTAGTCAAGGAACCAAAGCAGTGGAATGAATTGCCTATACATTTCTTTTGGCATGAAGTGTGTGTGTGTGTCAGTGAAATGTTTATTTTTTCGAAGCAATAGCTAATAAGAGTGTTTAAATAAAGGTATGGTATATATAGTAACTGGAGTACGATCCATGGATTAGAGTGAAATTTCAACACTCACTTCATTTACTTAGAGAACTCCAGTTATGTTTTGATGCCCAGATGGATTAATTAATTGTATTGGTAGAAAATACAGGGTGTAAAACACAGGTGACTGTTGAGCTTAGTATTTCACCAGGTTGTAGAGAAACTCGGGAATCTGGAAAATGCTAAATAAGTATGTGCTAATTTGCCGTGCAGTACAGTGGTATTTTCAGGCAGCTAGACAAAAAAATTTGCATTGGAAGACCATCAAACTTGTTTCATACCATCAAAATATCAGAGTCTTACCTACAAATAGAAACACAAGGAGCATCCCTTATTGTATTCAGCAAAGAGTTGGAGTATGTGTGCTGTTACGGGTGTTTATTTTTATGCAAATATTAGTCTGATGAATTTTATAAGCATGAACAAGATTATAAGTGCCCTGAAACACAATGTTTCATCTTCGACTGGCAATTAGAAGCATAGATACAGTTTTGCTTTTTTATAAATAATAAAAACAATTTGTTCTGGAGCCATTTGCTCTCTGTGGCAAGAGAAACCTGCGACAGAAGGATCTAAAGCAGTTTCTGAGCAGTTGAAGTAGCCTTATTTTTTATAACACCCGTGGTAGCTGTGACCAAGGTTGATAGAGTGACAGTCCTGCTAGCCTCAACGAGCTGCATGTAACTGAAGGGTGGTCATCATCAGAATCCCAGGGGCATGTGGATTTCTTTGAGATGAGCTTTTAAGAAGCCCCGGAACATCTTGTCACGTGGCATCTTCCTGCGTGCTCTATTTCTGCAAATGATATTTTTTCCAGTGCTTTTAAACATCCCTTCTTTTCTGGTTGGTTTTTTTCAGTTATTTAGACCTGTTAAAACTATCTGTCTTGAGAGATACCCTCTTCAGCCTCAGCTTTATCCAAGATACAATATGGTTATTACATAACCTAGCATTTTTCATTTTGTTACTTGCATAGCAGAGTAACTGCAGAACTCTGCTTTATTCAGGTTAAACTGAAAACTGGAGAGAAAGAGGTTCTAGGAATTTGCTATTTTTACATGCTTGACATTTTTCTCACATGCTTGAGCTTAGGTGTTATGTTTGCTCATTTCAGGACTGCCTCTGAATCTAAGTCCAGAAAGAAGAAACAATTGTGTTGGTTTAAGTTGAACATTTGTCTCTAAGATTAGGAACAAAGCCATGCCAGTGCTTTCAGAAGACTCAGGTAACCAATCTGCATGCTTTCAACAGAACAGGGACTGAAATCTTACCATATGTGTTCCACACATAAAATTAATTCAAATTGGAGTGAAATATTACAGAATTAAGGTAATTCAACTAGAGTTTTTTAGCAATTATCTACATAAAGGAAGGTGGAGTGTAAAAGGTGAAAATTAATAGTTTGTCAGGAAACAGTTTCCTAAGAACCTTAGAGCACCTGAATATATTCTGATAGACCTGAATATATTCTGATAGACCTGAATATATTCTGATGGACAGGCTCCTGTAGACAAACTTGGACCTCTCAGTGTAACAGTGCCTTCTACACCTGCTTTATAAAGATCAGCCCATGTTTATCTGCTGCTTGCTGTGTCACTTCTTAATATTTTCTGAACAGGTGTTGGTAAACTTTGGTAATACTCTTCCGTTTAACTTAAAATAACAGTGACTTCATTCAAGGCCACTTTACTGGCTTGTCCAGTATGCTACCTAGGGTGAAGTTACACATACTAAATGATATTTAGCATTAAAGCAGAAGTGAGTTTGAGTCTCCTGGATCAAAATGCACTCTGTGAATAGCCACAGGCATAGAATTTGAACCCCCTCCCCCTTTTTTTTTTCTTTTTTTATTTCCTATTTTGTTTTGGTCTTGTCTTCCCAGGTGTGGTTCACCAGGAAAAACCTAGCATTTGTCTGGCCCTGTGCACTGCAAAATTGGGATATTGATGATTTAAACACTTTTTAGAAAACTAGCCACAAACTTTGCTTCCACCACAATGGAAATCTACACCAGTCCTTTCTTCCTCTGGTCAGGCTTCTTACAGGTGTCTCAGAGGCAGAAAGGGCAGGATAACACTTTTAAGCAAAGTTGCTGGGGAAGTAGAGCTGGTACCTGTGCAACAAAGGAGGTCATTCAGTCATTTTGAGAGTGTGCTGTGGCACTAAAAATTCAGAGTTTGTAAGAGGACTAGTTGTTCTGGAAACAAAGGGTAATAAACATGAAGTGGGAAACATGAAAGATAATAGTAGAAGGTCCCACGAGAAATGCTGTGTGGAATGTTTTTGTTCTGTCCTGAATCTAAATTTAGGATTGCATGAAACTTTGGCCCTTTTGACATCTCAACTAAGACCTGATTCAAATCATAAAGAGGAAATGGGATTCCTTAGGGATGTCTTCAGTGAAAGGAGTCTCAGCTACCTGATGAAGGTAAAAGTTTACATTTATGTTTGTACATTTTCCTTACAGTTTACTTTTTCTCTGTTCCCTTGATTTATCAACCATTTACTTTGCCAAAGCCTTTTTTTTTGAGAATTCTGTACTAACCAAAGCATATGTGTGTTTAAGCACACACATTAATAATGTTTCACAATTAGCATATTTTGTTCAGAAATAAATTTTTCTGCTCTTCTTGCTAAAATGAAGATACAGTGCCCCGTAGCTAAAAAGTAATGTGAAATGGCTTCATTTTTTCCCTTATGCTCCTAAAGCCGTAACTGATTTTCTGACTGTCTGAAACTACCATGAGCAAAAAGAAAACTGAAAGACTCCTGAACAAAACAAAAATAACCCCAAGAAAGATTATTTTCTGACACATCTCAGATAAATTATGTTCATTAAATAGAAAAATATTCCAGGGTAGGTATATTTAGAAAGTTTTGTATCTCTCTGCAGAAATATCCCTGAATAATCTTTTTTCAGATTCATGAAAAACTCCGTCATTATGAAAGACAGAGTCCAACTCCTGTTTTACATAGTGCAGCAGGATTAGTTGAAGATGTGAGTAAAAACTCTTATCTCATAATTTTCCTATTATTTAAGCCTGCTTTTCTAACAAATCAAAGCTTTGCAATTGTACTATATGTGAACATATTTCTCATCTTCCCCAGCTGCGTTGTAATCTGTTGGCCATGATTAATCAAGGAAATGAGAGCTCAAAAATACCACATCATTAAATGTCTAGTGAAGATGGGCACATTCAGGCAGAAGGAAAGGATTTTATTAATGGCCTTCATAAGGGAGAGGCTGGAAAAAGCATTCAGTCCTTTCTTGACAATAGGCTACCCCAGCTAAGCACTCAGTCTTACATTCAGACTTAAAGCCATTACAACCCAAGCAGCATTGC
The DNA here is from genome assembly GCA_013398055.1 of Ifrita kowaldi. NCBI lineage: Eukaryota > Metazoa > Chordata > Aves > Passeriformes > Cinclosomatidae > Ifrita > Ifrita kowaldi. The sequence continues at coordinate 129,023 of VZRS01012051.1, read as the reverse complement.
TGTTGACATAGAGTGGTTTGGGTTGGAGGGACCTTGAAAGGTGCTCTCATCTGACCACCCAGCCACAGGCAGGCTCACCTTCTACTAGATCAGGTTGCTCAAAGCCCTGTCTCACCTGTTTTTGAGTATTTCCAGTAGTGAGGCATCCAAAACTTCTCTGGGCAACCTTGTTCCCAGCATCTCACCGTGCAGCTGTTCTAGCACATCACCACCTTCATCATAAAAAAAGTTCTTCCTTATATCCAAGCTAAATCTGCTTTCTTTCAGTTTAAAACTGCTGCCCCGTGTTCTGTCAGTACAGGCCTTGGTAAAGAGCTTTTCTCTTTCTTGTAAGCCTCCTTTACCTACTGAAAGAGAGCTGTAAGGTCTCCCCAAAGCCTTCTCTTCTCCAAGCTGAACAATCCCAACTGTCTCATCCTTTCCTCATAGGAGAGGTGTTCCAGCCCTCTGAGCATTTTCGTGATCCTCCTGTGGATGCACTCTAACAGGTCTGTGTGCTGGGGACTCTGGAACTGGACACTGCTCTAGGTGAGGGGGTCTCATGAGAACAAGAGGAGAGGGAGAGAATCTCTCCCTTGACCTGCTGGCCACGCTTCTCTTGATGCAGTCTGGGATACACTTGTCTTCCTCGACTGCAAGCACACATTCCCATCGTGTATCTGTTTCATCTACCAGGATCCTCAAGTCATTCTCCACAGGGCTGCTCTCACTCAGTTCATCCCCCAGTCTGTTCACAGAGCAGAGTTGTGTCTTAGATTTGTGTGTAACACGATGCCCTGTGCCTGAAGAAGTGAAATTTACACTGCATTTGATGACTCTTTACATGCACCTATTTTCTACCATAGTGTAGGAAAGGATGGTGGAAGGTTTGGGAGCTTAAATATCTCCCTTTTCAAAGTCAAGAGACCCCAGTGCCCCATCTTAACGTGCAGCATACCCCCTCTCCCTGTTCCCACAAACTGTGCACCACCTCCACAAAAGTTTCAGCATTGCTACCTGTCAAGTCATACAAAATTTCCATCTTCAGAATAGCAGAGAAGTTCTTTATAGAACTGTATGACTTCCCTATTTAGAACCCTTAACAGGGTAAGGAAATCTCTTTTGCCTCAACCCATTTTCCCTTCTTCCTCCCTCCCTTGCTTTCTCTCTCCTCCCACCCAGCCAGCGCAGTGCAGAAGTGTCTCCATTATTTCTCAAATCTTTTGTTTAAAAGGCCTGAGACTCCAGGGCATATTTTGGTATCCAGGTTTTGCAGGGGAACAAGGGAAGTTATGTTGCATGTTCCACACAGGTAATACAACATGATTGCAGAAAGGTTTAAAGTCTTTTATCAAATAATACAAGCACAAGAGTGTTGTTTCACAGATCATTTACATATTCCATATAGAATTTAAAGGTACAGAACTCGCTCCTGAAATTATACTGATGGAATAACTCTTAAAATGTATGTTTAGGGATCATGATTCTGATTCCTAATGCTGTCTTCTGTACTGTCTAATAAAAATAGCTGAAGGAGCTTTGGTTTCTTTAAGGTTTCATGCACTGTGGACTGGGATTGGTTTTGATCTGTGCACACTGCTTTGATGGATGATAGATGTTAGCAGACACTCAACAGGAATGTAAATGCATGATCTTGTTCGGTGGACTCCTTTAATTTTGATGTTCTAAATTTTTATTTTAAAGGTAATAGAAGAGTTGCAGACAGCACCAGTGAATAATGAAGAAAAAGAGCTACTTCAGCTGTTGTCAACACCACATCTCAGGGTAAAAAAACACATTGGAGACCTTAACAAAATGCCTTTGCAGAATTGCAATAGAACATTTTGTAACAGAAAAGTTATGTTGAAATGTCCCTAGGAGAAAGGAAAAACCTCCTGCAAAGTAGTTCTGTTCCAGTGGGATTTCCTGCAGGCTTTGGGATGCAAAGAAAATTGAAAAGAGACAGCATTGGCCTTTCCTGCATTATGCACCATGCTGTCTTCCATTCCTCCCTTCCTGACTGTTTTCTGAGGGACCAGAAAAGAAAAGGATACCTTCTTGCTTTTCATAGTCCACTTAAATTTTTTTTTAGGCTGAGCTTGGTTGTTGGCTGGATTTATTTTAAATATTGACATACACCAGTATATAGTTTACATGATGGGTAAGATAATTGCTAAATCTGTTTTGGAGGATTTGTGGTCAGGGTAGAAACGGGGAGGTTTAAGTTTGCTGTAATGCTGGAAACATGAGAACTGGGAATTGCAGTATTATTCCATTACATTACTGTTTTTTATTTCCTTCATGCAGGCAATGCTTGTAGTACATGACACTGTAGCACAGAAGAACTTTGACCCAGCCCTTCCACCTCTGCCTGATAATTTTGATGATGATTTTGATGAGGAATCAGTGAAAATTGTTCGGCTAGTGAAAAATAAAGAACCCTTGGTACATATTAGATAACCCATCTCTAGTCATAAAACTTTTTAGTGCAAGAGTGTTATTGTGAGTATGCAGGAGATACTTGAAGATGTCATCAAATAGCCTTCAGAAACTAGGAGTGTTCTGAAGCTCGTAAAATAACATCAAAAAAATTTGGTAAATGCACCTTTAATTGTGCATTAAATGCTTTATGGGCATGGGTTTATAATGCCAGCACAGGAAACACAGTGAGGGAACTGTATATGTTGAAGCAATTATGTTTATTATGTGTGTTAATTCTTTTCATGCTGTAGCTAACCTTCAATGACCTAATATATTCACTTGCATGAAAGTCAGTGATGTATGGTAAGAGTATGTTTGATGCCTGTATGTAAGCATTATATTGTCAAGGTCCTAATTTTATGCAAATGGAAATGGAAAAATTGATGTCCTAAGAAAAAACAGTTGTGCTGGGAAAGAAATCTGCTTTTTGTGTATTACAGTAGTAGAAGGGAGCAGTGACTGAATTCCTGATTAAAGCTTTGTATTGCCAGCAGAGGTAGGAGGAGGAAAAAAATCTCATTACTTGGCTTTTGTTGTTTTTATATATAAAAGTGCTGACTGTATTGTATAAAGACTTAGAAGAAGAAGAGAGAAAATTTGTTACAATAAGCTGTTTTGCACTCTTGAGTGACTTTGATGACCACAGTAGTGCAGGAAGTGTAAGCACTTAGCAAAGTCAGCAGAAAGGAAGGTGTGTGCACCTTCCCATAATCACTTGGCATGGGCAAAACTTGAATAATGGTGGAGATCATCAAGGAGAAAGAGAAAATCCATAGAAGAAATTAATTCCAGTTTAAAAGATATAATAGCATACACATTATTTCATTGGTTGCTGAATTCAGAGCAATTTCTTACATTTTTTTGGGTGGGGGGTATGTTTTATTTCAGGGAGCTACCATCAGAAGAGATGAACATACAGGAGCTGTGATTGTAGCAAGGATCATGAGAGGTGGTGCAGCTGATCGCAGTGGTATGATTGCAGTAGTAAATTTCTGAAGTTGCATTTGTAAACCTCTGAAGTTTCCTAAGCATGCACTTAGCATTTCTGTAGGCTGTTAATATAATTACATATGGTTTTTTAATTAAAATGGCCATTAGGAAAAAATGAAAATACAGATGGAAGAAGTAGGTTTGAGCTTTAGAAGAAAGCAAAGAATGTTTTTTTACTTTTAATCTAGTATCTTGGTTTATTCAGTGTATCATGTGTTGTTTTCTGTTTGCTTTACTGAGAAATTCTTCTATGTCAGCTAACAGTACCTATATATACAACAAGTACCACATTTCTTACTGAACTGGATAAGCCAACCTAAAACTTGCAGAGCCTCTTCATGGCTTGTTAAAAAAAAATTTAGCTTGCTTTCTGGGACTGTGTAGTGTTGATCTGTCAGTTGACAGACGTGTCATTCCTGACTTTATAAGATTTGGTCACACTCATTAACCTATTCCAGTTTTATATAATACTTAATACTGATCCCAGTAGTGATTTTCCAGAGTACCTTGCCACAAGTTGCCTGTCTGCATGCTGCTCTGCTTTGAGACTGTGCTGCATGGAAAGAAAGTGCCATAAGGAGTAAAGGCAGGAGACTTAGAGGCACATTTCCAGCAAAGGCACTTGGCTCTAGTACTAAATCCATCAATCTGGATGAGGGATGACTTAGGCTCAACATCACAGGAGTGGTGCTTTCCAGTCTCTAGACCTATTTTAATTTGCTTACCATCTTTTCAGGTCTTGTCCATGTTGGAGATGAACTAAGAGAAGTCAATGGTATTACTGTGCTTCACAAACGACCAGAAGAAATAAGTCAGATTTTGGTCTGCACTGATTTTCATTTCAAGATCTTTTCTGTTTGGTGATCTAGTAATTACAGTAGATGATGAAATTTAACCATGAGTTTAAGATATAGAGCTAAAAGATGCAATCCCTGCTTGTCTTTGCATTAAGAGTTTTTCTTCTCCCAGTGGATTAGTCTTCTCCTTTTGACTTCAGAAACTTCTGCGAACTGGATTGGTACCAAGTAAGATACAAATACAAAGTTAAAATGTTGCTCTGTCAAGAACTTCCCTTTAATGCTTTGTTTATGACAAGCAAACTGCAAATTTTAAGTACATTCCTAAAGATGATTCATAATGTGGTGTGTTAGGAAGCTGAAGAAAGTCTTGTCCGTGTGTTCAGTAGAGCTGTCAGTCTGTTCTTCACCAGCAGATTCCTGGTGACATGAACAAATTCTTGCTTCAAGCTTCTCTAACATGAACACCCACAAATCTTGGTAGAAAGTGTTGTAGCTCTTACTCTTCTTTGTCTCTGACTTCCCTCTTGTGGCATGGTTCCCCCTTGTCTTGGTGTGGAGTGAGGGACACAGTAAGGAGACTGGCAGCACAGAAGACTGGCATCAGTTCCATCACCTAATTTCAATTTAGATCAAAATAATCCCAAATAATGACAATGACTGCTTTTAACTTGGGGGGCGGGGGGTTGTTAAAATCCCTTTGAAATAGTGTGTAAAGTTTTATTTCTGAGGACCTTGGGTTGCTATTCATCTGTCCTGTGTAATTTCTAGTTACATCTGTCCCACATGAACTAATGCCTGAAGTGTAACACTTTCCTTTCCATGGTTTATTTTTTGAAGAAAAGCTACAAATGTTTGGCTGTGTTTGCTTTTTAATTTGTGCAGAATTGCAGGCTTCTCTACAACACAGTTCATCTCATGCAAAATAAGGCATCTAAAATAGATAATATAAATCCATTCTAGATTTCTGAAGGACCTAGAAGTGCTTTTTAGTTTCCTATAACTAATAATTGTCATTTCCTAGCAAAGATGTCTAGAGTGAAAGTAGGTGTTTATTTGGTAGATGTTTACATTTCACTCTAACAAGTTAACCACAATATGGAAAAAACACAGCAGTATTTTTCAAAGCAGCACTTTAAAATGATTAGTCTGCAATAATTTAAGTCAGTGTCATACTAAAAGCCACAGAAGTATTTAATGTCCTGTGAACTGTAGCCCAGAAATTAATGCAGCTGCTAAAAGCAAACAAAGGAATTTTAGTGCAGGTCTTAATATGTTTTAGCCAAGTAGTTCCTGTGGATGTCTCCATGGGCAAGACACTATTGTGGAGTCATGGAACATCATGATAGTCTCTGTAATGCAGTTAAATAGTGCATTAGCTTGGCCTGTTAAGAGTTCTGAGAAGGAGACAGACGTGCATAACTGGAGCATGAGTAGTCTGCATTGTATCCTTGTCCTGCTTTCAAAGTAAGAAACCATTTCTGTTTTCCTCAGGCTCAGTCTCGAGGGTCAATAACATTAAAAATAATTCCAGCCATCAAAGAAGAAGATCGTCTGAAGGACAGCAAGGTATGCAGCTGAAATACTGAAGCACATCTTTGCAGCCTGGCAGCTCTGTAAATGCACCATTGCTGCTGTTCCAGTGGGAAGTGCCACAGACACATAATTGAACTGCAGAGACAGGAGAGTGGTTTCTTGTGCAGTACCCTTTTATTCAGTAGAATTACTTGCATGACTCTTCTCCTCTCCATCGTGGCACGTGTTCTTTTATAGCTTTTCTGAAATCTAGCCTCTTCTTTTTGGTTTGTGTAATTCAGTTTGGTGTTCTGCTGTCTCCTCTTACCATGGCAGCTGCAGTCTGTCCATTATCTCTGGGCATTTTGCCACTCACTTGAGTGAAAATGGACCTCTCTGCAAGCAGAGCTGCATCCATAACGTGACCCCATCAGCCCATTTCATCTGCCCTCCCCAAGCAGCAATAACTTACTGCTCAGCTGGCCCCTTACAGGATTCCTCTGTCAATCTCTCTGCTTCCCTGCTTTTGGTTGCTGAATTTTTCCTTGAAGCCCACAAATCACTTTCTAAAGTGGTTCTGCTGTTATGTGCTAAATAGTTTAAAGATACAAATCCAAAGTTGAACAATAGATTTTGATGCATTAAAGGAACATTTTAAGGACAGTCTTTACAACTGGGCAACTTTGCCATAAATCCATTTTTACTGTTTTCTCCCTCCCCTTATTTTTTTTCAACCATTTCTTTATTGCATTTTGTACTTAATGTAGATTGTGGTCTGTGTTTCTTGGTCTTTTGAGTCTCATCTTCCACAATGCTGATATATAATGACTGGGTATGTGCTGGAAAGTTAATTTATTTTTCTGCATAAGCTTGCTGGGTATCTGTATTTTTGAGTGCTTGAAGCGGGGCTAAAGTGTATATACAGCTAGCAGTGTTAGCATTGGGGAAAGCCTTTTAAAAGCAGCTTGAAATTCCAGATAGGACAAGAAGAAATGACATGGTAACTTTCTTTTAAAGGTGTTTATGAGGGCACTTTTCTGCTATAATCCCAAAGAAGACAGAGCCATTCCTTGCCAGGAAGCTGGGCTGCCATTTAAGAGACGACACGTCCTAGAAGTTGTGAGCCAAGATGATCCCACGTGGTGGCAAGCCAAGCGTGTTGGGGATACCAACCTCAGAGCAGGCTTGATCCCCTCTAAACAGTTCCAAGAAAGGTTTGTCAGCAAAGATCACAGACTTTTTTTTTCTTTCACATGTATATAGTGTCACATTGATTTTATGCTGGGGTTTTTTCACAGAAAATGAAGGGCACAGTCATGCCAGGGTAAATGGTTTGTTCTCTAGTAAATAGCAGAAAACTTCAAACTGATGTGGAAAAAGGTGGATAATTTCTATGTATGCATAGCTGCAATGACTGTTGTGGACAAAGGTTATCTACTTTTCTTAATGTTGCAAAAAAGATCATGTGGGCAAAAGGGAAATTAAAAAATGGATTGATAAACTGTTTATTTCTGTGCTCTGATATATGAAAGCATAAAATGTTTTAGAATCTTCTCTCTCATTCCCTTATCAGTAACAATCTGTGACTGTCACAGCTTTAAAGAAAGTCTTTTAAGTATTTGAATCAGAGACATTTTTATTTTTTTAAGAAAAAGCACTACTTCATTCTTTATTTTCAGTGCTGTGTGTATTACATGCTATAAATTCTCTGTAATTTTGAGTTTACATATCTAAAATACAATTATCTTCTGTTCAGACGACTGACCTACAGAAGAACAACAGGCACTCTGCAGAATTCCAGAACTCTGAAGAAACCATTATGTAAGTCTGTTGTGTTCTTTCAGTGGTGTTTTGACTGATACTAAGTTCTCAGTATTTTTTATTTCAATAATGATGTGTTTGAGTGTATTTTACCACCGATTGATATTTTGAATACAATCTGCCATTGGTTGGTATGCATGGACCCAGGCTGCCACAGGGGAGAATTTGGGTTTGAGCTTTATCCAGTGTTGCTAGTGTCTGTTGTTTTCAAAAAACCACAGCTGTCCCTCTCTTCCTGCTCTCAAGAACATGAGGCCTTACATATTTAGATGCCTTTAAATTTGCTAGTGTTCACAATTTTTCTATGGTTTGAAACCTGGAAGCTGCAAAACTAACCTAAGGCATACTTGTCAAAATTCTTATATAAGTGCGTGAAACTACTCTAAACTCTTACAAAAATAAAGTGTAGCTTTAAGGAAGATAAAAATCACTGGAGCTGGAAATACAATCTGTATTTCAGGCTTAATGTTACAGAGCTGGTCTGAAGTAGACTTTAGAGTGATTTTTGTTCACATCTCTGAAGTCTCTGTCACTGAATTAATCACAAAAAAAAATGCTGCTTGTGAGGAAATTTCCTGTAAGTGATGGAAAGCAGAAGATGTTAAGATTATCCCAAAATGTGTTGCTGTTGCTCTTGGGTCCTTCAGCACAGGCACTGTTGATGTGACTGTGTGAAGCCAGGATTGTGCTAGGACTGCCACCCTCATGGAGACAAGGAATCTGGAAATTGTCCCTCTAGAGTAATAGAAGTGAATTTCTGCCCTTGGTGCATGATGAGATACAGGTATTCTTAAACTACAAGGAGGGGAGATGCTCAATCAGATTAGAAAATAGCATTATTGATTTAAATGAAGCTTTTCCAAATTAGTTTCCGTTGCATTCAGATTAGGAGGCATGTAATGAGGATTGCTGCTTGAGCTTTATTTCAGATGTTTTTGAGACAATTAAGCTGATAACTGGTTATAATGCTAAATTTCAGCCCAAAATTCTTTAATCAGTTGATGTGGGTATTGTACTGCAGTATTTTTTTTTAAGATAGAAAAGCCTGTTAAGCAAATCAAAGCAGAAGAACCTTCCTTTCCATTTTCTCTACTTTTGCTCAATTATTTGTCCATCTTTTAATATCATCCCAACTCTGCCTTTCATGCTAACTATAGATGATCAGTCTTCTGACAAAGGTAGGTACTCTCCTAACTCACTTTCTGTTTGAATATAAACAACCAATGTATTTTCTAAAATACTTGTTATGATTCCAAAGGAAATAGTAGATATATTGTTCCTAGGACATTTTCTTTGTGAATTATTATTTAAACTAATCTAATGCAGATTGATGACTTTAAGTAATGATAACCTCCAAGTTTGCTTCCAATTCAAGAGAAAATATTTGTCTTCTGATATGTATTTACATGTTCTGTAGGTTTCTGAGTGAGGTTCAGAGTTGCAAGTTAAATGCAGTCTTTCTATCTGGTATGTTTGAAAAATAAAGAAGTATTGGGGTTTAACATTTTAGGGCACCCCTATCAATCCAAAGTGATTTGTCTTCATTGTTCATTTGGACTGCTTTCTGTGTTATTTTCACTATGAGCAGCTGTGTTGGGCTTATGCAGTTTATATGTCACTGTACCAGACCCCTTTCCAAATATCAGGTATTTCCTGTTGAATTCTGTATGCTCTGGTTTTTGTTTCACATTACAGTTGCTTCTTGAGGTTCATATTCCAAGTATTCCATCAACTTTGGTGAAAGTACTAATCATATTCTGTAATTAGAGTATACCAGCCATGGCCAGCTGTCAAAGCACCAGTCTGGAAGAGCCTACCTTCAAGAGCAGAAACTAGCTCTGATCTTAGCTATGGATTGATGTTTCTGCTCTTTGAGGCATAATGTTTCAGGAGTGCACCCTGGCATTGCTTGATTACAAACCTGAATGCAACTGTTCATTAAAAAACAAAGCCCTCTCTTGACTGGCACCTTTCATTAAAGGTTTAAGCTGCATCTATTTTTGCTTATGGTTGGGTTTATCCCAGAATCATACCCCACCACCTTAAAATGAGTGCAGTTCTGTAAATATTGCAAGGGCACAGGTGCCTGAATGTTAACAAACCAGGTATCCCTCTTTCAGGAAGTCTGAGAACTCGGTTTTGTCTTAGGATTGCAGTGTAATTTTTTGCAGCTAAGTATCATGGTTTTGTTTTGCACGCTTTTAGGGGCCTTGGGGGTGGTTGTAATTGGAGGAGGGATGGGTTGGGGATTTGAAACGTGTTATTTTATATACATGCATATGATCAGAGCATAATATCATTTTAATAAAGAATTAATAAGCAATGATAATTTAACCTGGTCAGAATGAAGGGGGTTAGAGTTCATCTTTGTCATTTTTGAACCCCTTTTTTCAAGCCCAAATGATAATGAAATATCAGAAGAGGCAATTTTCTTACATTATCATACTCATTTATAAAGTTAGTCATTAAAAAAAAGAGCTCTGTGTTTGTGGAGTCTTCTTTTTTACTTAAGGCTGAGTATCATACTTTTACCAGCAGCACTAATCAAATGTCATGAATGCTGAAAAGCATAAACTCTGGGAACTGTAAATACCAAGATATGAAATTCTCTAGTTCAATATCAAAGTCAAGGATTTTTTCAAATACAAACCACAAGCCATGGCAAGTATTGTTTTGGTTTCAGTAATGTTTATGTTGAAGAAGTATGTGCAAACAATGCAGGATATAAAATTTCTTTTCCTTGCCAATGAGCCAGACTTGTATCACACACATTGTCTAAGATATCTCCTTCCTCCCTCTCACTCGCCTTTCCCCTGTGCCCTACCCACCACTCCCTTGCTTTTTAATTTACAGAAGACTGTGACTGTGAAGGATATTTCAATGGACACTACATAGGTGAGTAACTAAAAACCCCTGACATCTTACCTAACATACCCACCTCAAAAAAACCAAAACCAAAATGAAAACAAAAAAAACCCACCAAATAAAACCCCCCAAAAAACCCACTTCCACGTTCAAATATTAAAACTGGACTATTTCTATTAATTTCCCATTACCATTACATTAATAAACTAGATTATCTCTATGAAGAGGCATAATTGGACTTTGGCATAACCAATTCTTGGCAGTTTAAGGTTATGTGAGGGGTTTTTATTATAGGTTGAGTGCTTGCTTTTCTATCCCATATGCAAACATTTCTCCTATAATAATAGCATATATGCACTGATTTGATTATAAATGAAAATTTGTGGGCATAACTCATATTTGAAGACAGTAACTTGTAGCTGAACAAGGTTGAAAATCTGGGTAAGTGGAGACATGTCAATTTATCTTGTGTTTTCCTGCACAGCTGGTTTACGCAGGAGCTTCAGATTGAGTCGTAAAGAGAAGGAAAACAATGTGAATGAAGGCAAGCAAGCAGAGCAGGATGGGGCAGAGTTCCTCACATATGAAGAAGTCACAAAGTATCAGCAACAGCCTGGTGAACAGCAAAGGCTGGTGGTTTTGATTGGTAAGATACCCAGTTGGTTCAAAGTTTTTTACCTTTCTCCCCTTACCCTGCACTTCCAGAGGCTTTCTTTAGGTGTTTGGTTTGGGGGTTTTTGTGGTTCTTAAATGTTTTTTCTGATTTTTGTCAGAACTCCCTCTTTTATTTTAAATTACATTAAAAACAAAGGAAAAAACCCAATGAATCAAATTCACCAAATCCTTCTAAACTAATGATGCAGGACTATTTCTTATTTTTCTGATTCACTTTCCTTTCCTTGTTACTCCAGCATTTACTTAGGTTATTACAGAACTATTGATGAAGAGGTAGATGTTAGAATTATCTAAGAGGATTTTGCATGCAATTTTAACTCAGCCTTGTGTTGAGCCAGTTTCCCAGGATGCCCTAGAATTCAAGGATATCTCATAGAACCAACTGCTGAGATTACAGATTTTCTGACTTAGTGTCTGCCAGAGGATTGTCCAGCAGTTGTTCAAGGAATTCAGTTTGTTCCTGATGATGTTCTTCAAAGCAGAACATGGCAGACCAGGTCATGAGGTCTCTCATGAAGAGGTTTCTTCAAGCACACTCCTGAATCATATTATTTGTGTGAAACTGATATATTTCTTTTCTGCAGTATTTCATTTCACACAGAAATCTATCAGTCAGTTTTATTTTATTAGGTTGCTTGGGGGCCAAGTTAAGTGAGCTCAAGCAAAAAGTCGTGTCAGAGAACCCACAGGAGTATGGTGTTGCAGTTCCACGTGAGTAAAATTTACTGACTTGGGTTTGTTGCATCTTTATTCCATAATTGCTGTCTAATGAATGTGGTGCCATCTGCACTGATGATAAGTTGTGTTCTGACTATTGATTTTATGCATATTTCTGAAGTACTTCAAGTTATTTTTCTCATTGTCGTATCCTATGTTTGCCTTTGATGGGTGAATAAATCATTATGTAACTTGGCACATATGCATTTTAGAATTCTGCCAGCTCAGTTTTTTTAATTGTGTTTTCCTAAGTGGGCAGATTGCATTTCACAGTGTCTGTTAAAAGAATGAAAAACCTAATACAGGAAGAAAAAATGGAGCGTGACTTGCAAAGAGAGCTGGTGTGATAAACTAGCATCTTAAGAGTCAGCCAAAACATTGTGTGTTTAAAAGAGGGTGATTTTTCTTGAGAAAAGCATTACAGCTGCAGTTAAAAAAA
>VZRS01012051.1:57764-116667 GCA_013398055.1 Ifrita kowaldi | reverse complement strand
AAAAAAAAAAGAAGCAGACAGCAATAAACCAAGTCAAAATTTGGGCAAGATTTTAAGTTGTTGATTCGTATATCTAGGCTGTTCAAACAAGTGAGTCAAAGTAATAGAGAAATTAGTGATTCTTGCATGGCTTTGTGGCAAGAGTTACACTGAATTTCTTTTACTGGATTATTTTCTAAAAGGAAAGGAATTATCAGACACACACCAAAAAAAAATCCATTGTTATCTATATTCCCCAACAAGCTACTTTTTGAATCCAAAAAATTAACATTGAGGGCACTGTTTATATGTTATTTAAGACCTTTAAAAAAAGTTTTCCAGGCAGACTTCAGTAAGTTATTAGAAGAACTCAAGTGGATAATTCCTAGTTGAATTTAAACACATCCACAAAAAGAATAGCAGACATTACTTTCATGGCCAGGCACAGACTTGTAGAATGATCATCAAAGCTTCTCCTACAGTAATAACAATTACTAAAAGAAATTACACCAAGAGTAAGGGACTCTCATAATAATGCAAACTTCACAGTACCGTGGGAAAACAGCCATCAATATTCTTACTGTAAATTCAAAGGCAGCATAATAGGACTTTTTATATGTCCTGGGTTTATTTTTGAGCTTTCCAAGAAAATGAGAGTCCAGAATTCCAAACAGTTTAGTTACACTGTTTTCTGGATATCCTCTGCTGCATCTACCAGGTGTAAGAAGTATGCTTCCTAATTTTTTCTGTTAGTTACAGCACTGTTGGGAGCAAAACAACTTCACTTTTGGTCATACAGTATTTGAGATTTAGTTTAAAACAAAATTACATGGTTTGATTTATGTTTTGTTAATTTGAATTTGCCACTGTGTAACTTTCTTGTTTGAGGTCGTGAAAATGTGACAGGAACTCAGCAGAGAAAACATTTGCAAAGGCTGATGTGTCTCCCATGTCTTGCTTCCCTTCTCTTCTAGATACAACAAGGTCAAGGAAAAGTCATGAGAGAGAGGGAGTAGAATACAATTTTGTTTCTAAGCAATCATTTGAGACAGATGTGCAGCAAAACAAGTGAGTTAATTTTAAAATACTGGTATAATTGACTATTTTAAAATACTGCTTGTTCAATCTTACATCATATGAGTACCAAAATCAGGTGGCAAGTTGGATTAGGTGTATTAGAATGATTCAGCTTTCTAACTGAAAAGCACTTTATTGAGTCTGGACTATTAGAGCAAACTCAAAAAATCAGCTAGAAGCAATTTGGGAATAACATTAGGAGTTAGAATTTAAACCTGCATAAGTGTTGTGATTGGTCAGAATTGAATCTAGTGAAAGTAACAGGTATTTATTTAGTTGGGCCTGCTCACTCTCTGTTTAATATGATGGGTCAGAAGTTTTATTCACAAGTCTACTTGAAAGTGTGTGGAAGAGTGGATCTGTGGCTGAACTGAACTTCCTGTGAGCCCGAGCGTGTTTCCTCAAAGTTCAGATTGTTACTGGTCTCCCAAAAGATGGGAGAATTGCAGTCCATTTCCTTGCCAGCTTTGTTCTCTTTTCTGTGAAAAATATCCTTTCTTCTTCCCCTTTTTGTGCTGATTAGCTATTAGTGATATATGAAGAATTGCTACTAAGCAAGGAAGGAGAAAAAAAGTGGAAAAAATTAAATCCCAACCCACCTACCCCCGATTTTCTGCCTTTCTCCTCCTTGTTTGACTGCTGTGACTTCAGGAAACAGCTGCTAAATGTTCTAAGTTAAATACTTTTAATATTTTTTGTAGCTGGTATTTAAAAATGTATTGACTTTTTAGATTTGTGGAACATGGAGAATACAAGGAAAATTTGTACGGCACAAGTCTGGAGGCAATCCGGTCTGTGATGGCCAAAAAGAAGGTTTGTTTGGTGGATGTGGTACCTGAAGTAAGTTCTGCAGCTTATTTTAAAGAAAGCAAATATGATTTACTGCTGGCTGACAGAATAGGGCTCTTGGGAAAGCAGTGCAGAGGTTACAGTTCCTAAATGTCCAGGGTGTACAGCCTGGATTTCTCTTTGGTAGTTGTCACTGTGGGACTCTTCCCTTGCTGTAGGACTGCTGTGCACCACTGTCCCAGCCTGCTCAGGTCCTAGACAGAATATTTAGAACAGAGTTGTTTTTTTCATTCTAGTTCTGATTTTAAAAATGCTGGCCATAGCACACACACACCCACACATCCCCCCCAAGGCTCTCATTTGTAGGATCTCAAAGATACAGGAACAATTTTTGGGTGCAGATATGGAATACAGTAACATTAGGAATCACCCCAGGACACTAGTGTTGTAAGCAGTGCCAGCAGACCTGCTCTTAATACCTTCATACAGTGAGTTAATACTTGAAATTTTGATTCAGATTTTGTAACTGGGCTAGGAAAAGACTCGTGGTACTACCTCAGATGAATTCCAAGTTTAAAATTTGCAGTGTTTGGCTGCTTAAGTAAAGCAGACCATAACTTGCCCATGAAGTCAGGTTTTTTTATACTTCCCTTAGTATTTTTTGCCATGTCCTTGCTCCTTGGAATCACAGTGCAAAGCAAGGCAGGTGTGCTGTTAAGGCCATGCTCCATGCACTCTTGTGTGCTAGCCAGGACACTGGCATGAACCTTTGTTTGAAGAGCAAAAAATTGCTGTGGTCAGCTGTGTAGTACAGAGGACTTCACAGTGTGTCAGCCTGTACCAGTGAAACCACTGAAACCAGTCTGACTCTGTCACTGACATGCAGGAAAAAGAAGTCTGATAACAAAAAATATCTGTTCACAGGCAGTAAAGCACTTGAGGACTCCTGAGTTTAAGCCTTACGTTATTTTTGTGAAGCCTCTGATTTCAGAAAAGAAAAAACATGTCTTAAAATCTCCCATGTCAGAAGAAATCTCAGCCCCCCTTGTAAGTATTCTAATTTCTAATCTCTTCTTTTTAGCCATGAAAGAAGTATTTGGGCTAGCACTTCTGTTACATGGAAGAGCTCCTCTTCCATGACAACAAGAGTTAAAGTGGGGCACTAAGCAGGTCCTGTGCACATGCAGCCTTTCAGATGGAACTTCAGAATGGAATTTTTAACTCCTTACATACTCAAGTTTTAAAGTAACACTAAACCAAGTGCCAGTTTTCCATGTGGATCTGGGTACATCATCAAGGCTGCAGCAGGGGAAGTTGCTACTGAACTCAGATAAACCAGTGTTCATTTTACATTTCTGATGAGCAGCCCCATCCAAGGGCAATGGTAGCCAGCTATTTCTTATATCTCTAAAGTGACACCCACACCAGTGTCACCCAGTGTTTTACTGGTGTACACACAAAACACTGCATGTGGATGTCTTCTGAGGATCAAACCTAGATCAGCTGCAGATTGGTGATGTGTAAATCTGAACAGCAACAGAGTGCATAATGTCATTACTTTGGTAACCTGAACTTAAAATTTGTATGTTACAGAACTTAGTTCACTTGGTAAGTTTTTGTGTAAGCCCTCAGAATTACTGAGCTTGGGACAGTGCATGCAGCATTCCTTTTCAGGTTTTGAGGAGTGTGGTTTCCATGTTGTAGGTTAGGCAGCAGCTCTAAGTACATAAAATGCAGCATCACCATTTTATGTCCCTCCTGTAACATATTTCCCCCTTTCCTAAGGTCCCTTGCATTTTTTGGAACAGCTACCAGTAACATACTGTCCTTGATACCAGTTTTAATATCTTCAATACATTTTCCTAATGGTAGAAGCTTTTGTTCCATGTTCTTTCTCAAAGTAATGACTCATTGTTCTAATATACTTTAAAATGCTAGTAACTAGAAAGACATGCTGTAAATGTCATACCAACATCTTGTGTTGATCAGCAGGATGAAGAACAGCAGGAAATTATTAATTCAGCAGCATTCATTGAGGAGCAGTATGGCCATTTAATTGACACTGTACTGGTGAAAGAAGATCTCCAGAGTGCATGTAATGAGCTGAAAAGTGTGTTAGAGAAACTAAACAAGGATTCATTTTGGGTGCCAGTCAGCTGGGTTAGGTCATAGCTTGTTACCATGGTTAAGGGAAAGACTGTATAAAAATGTTCTGTAAATACTTGAAATAGAAAAGGGGAATATGTCAAATTTGCTTCAAAGCTGCTGGTCTTACCTAGAAGGCAATACATAAAGACTGTATGAGGAGAAAAACAAAGTCACAAGCTGACACTGCCTTTCTGAGTCAAAATTTTGAATAGCAGCTGTCATTTAGAAGTTGATACTCAAGACTAAAGAAGCCAGTCCAATCTTTTACTGATCTTTAGACTGTAAATAGTGCATTTTATTACAATGAAGTTTTGCAGAGAGTCCCACACTTCCAAAGCATTTTATGCTGAGACACTGACAAGATGGAAGGTTTGTCCTTTGGCCACAATTCTAGCCACAAATTTTGTGGCTAGAGTTAAAACCTCAGAATAAAGCACCCTTTGGGAACAAGCTGCTTCAGCTGGGTGGGAAGAGTGTTCTTTGGAGAGTGGTTACCACGTCAGTTACTCTGAAGTTCAGCTGGCTGGCTGGCCAGCAAAACATGGAAATCCTTTCCAGTTAGGCACTAAAAACTAGGCCAGCTGTAGAAGGGGGTTTTGTATGTCCATCACATTTCCCAGTACTCCAGCTTGTCTTGCACTGGTGTTAGCCTGCTCATCTGTGGCTTATGCCCACTTTCCCAGTCTCTATTGATACAGGACAAATGCTAAACAACCTGTGAGTGTACCTGTATGACTGGCCAGCTCATAAAACATGGATTTTTATAGTGTACATGAAAACAACTGCAAATGGTTCTAAAATAGGACATTTAAGCTTAGTTTCTGCAAACCATCTTTGCCTGTGCTGCCTGATGGGACCCAGCCTTGACACCACTGCAACAGCTCTCAAAAGGGCACTAAAAGGAGGAGCCTAAAGTAATAAACAGCTGAGCTACAGCTCAAAATCATCATCCTTCCAGCATTTATGACTTGTTCCAAATGTGGTAAAGGTTTCCAGAGCATCTGATTGGCCTGAAGAAGAAATCTTATGAGTTAGAGGACCTTGTATATATTTGAGGAGACTTGAATATACAGTATTTTTAAGTGGGTCTTAATAAGAAGATGCAGAGATGATTCTGGAAGTAGCTGTGCTTTCTAACTGGGGGGTGTGAGGGGAGAGCATTGTACAGGTGCATGTTAGCTGTAACTAGTTCCTGTTTTCATTTGCCTGCTGAGGTCTGGTATTTCCTGTGTATTGTGCCCTTGAAACAAGACATTTTGGTGTACCAGTCTTGCTCCTTATGTCTTATAACAGAATGATGTTATTCTTGTTCCATGACATTTAGCAGAACTAAAAGTTGCATATTAAAAGCACATTTCTTACATACCAGTGTCACTGAATCTACATTATGTCTAGCCCTGAAAGTTGTGTAGAAGTCACCCCCATCCATCTTCTCCAGCCCTATCCATCCTCTCCCAGTAGCAGCTTTCATGGATGGTCCTGCCTGTGGGCATTGAGGTTCCATTCCCACTGCTACAAAAAAAAAAGGAACTTTTTCCAGTCAGGTCTCTGCACTTGTCAGTGCTGCTGCCTGGTGGCCTCAGCAAATGTTCAAGGACTCCTTCACGTGCAGTGGGCTGTCAGCTCTGCAACCGTGTTCCAGCACAGCCACCAAAAGTAATTTGGCTTCTTAGAGAGGCAATTTGTGACAGATGTACCTTGATCCTGTGAAAAACTGAGTGTAGCACTTTAAAAATTATTTCAGTAACAGCATTTCAAACTAAGTCATTTTATGAAAATAGTAAATGGCTGGTTGATGTCACCCTCTATCTGTGTTTCAGGTTACAAACAGATTTTTATAGTCTGCAAAGCATAAACGTGTTTAGAAGATTCAGATTTAATTTAAAGAAAACTAAGGGTCAGAATTCATTTAAAGCAAGGTTGCTATCATAACATCTTAAAAGATTTTGAATGGCTAGCAGTAAATAAAGCTGTATGTTTGTTTTATGATCTAACATAATCAAATAGCAGGAACATGCATTAAGAGAAGCAAGGCACATAGAAGGTACACCTTAAATTTTCAGTAATTTTAATGTAAGTTAGCAAAATACAATATTGCCATTAAAAGTGTAAAAGGTAAAAGATGATAACTTCATCATGGGATTGGTGACAGACAGACTCACCCTAGTGGAAAGTCTTCCATAGGCAGCACATCTGCTAATAAATTGAGTTTTATCACTGTGGTTGCTGGAAGAGGACGAGGGTGTGGGGCTGCAGAGAACCACAGTGAGTGCAAAACCCCCAGCCATGGTGTGAGGCAGCCCAGAGTGATGCCTGCATTTCATCCCTGATCCTCGGTGCAAAGTGTGTGACAACAGCATGGGGTCACCTACAGGGCACTGCACAGGAACTGGGGGATTGGGGGGTTTTCCTGGCAAATGTTCTAAGATACATCCTCTTCATGACAACCCTAAAATTAACTAGTAAGTCAGCTACTGTCTGGGGACATGTAGCAATTTTGACTTTTTAAAACCATTCAAAATCAGGAAACTACATCCACTGCTCAGGGTAACTCCTGATGGTTAACTGCATTAAGGGAATTTGGGTACCTAAAAGCCTCCCATGCCACCCCAGGGAAGAGAAGTGTTTCAATAATATTCCAGAAGTGAATACTACCTTATTTATGCTAAGGCAGGAACTCAGCAAAAGTCCATGCTGAATGTCATACAGCAAGAGCACAATGCTCTAAGCAGCACTATGATTAAATAGTGAAAAATCTGAGAGCTACCAGAAAAATACCTGCAGATAGCAGCAGTGCAAAAGGGGAGGAGAAACTGTATTTTGTTAATGAATAAAAATGTATTTTGCTAATGAGTTTGTGTTTTGGATCTGCACAAGTGATGGCACATCAACCATGGCACAGATTAGTGCTCGGAATCCCACCCCCACTCCTTTTTTTATTTAAGTCCCCTCCAGTCAGGCAGAACAGCCACCTGTACATTTAAGTAAGAGGACAGTATGCCCCACATAAGCCTTCATCCTGCTGTGCTGAAGATTCCATTAGCTGGACTCCCTGCTTCTCTGTGCTCTTATCCCAAAGACCTGCTGTCTGCAGGATCTTTATGACTAATTCCTCAAAGGCATGTTGCACTCCTTCCTGTGTCTTGGCACTGGTCTCTGGAGGAAAGGGAAAATAAAATATTTTATCTTATTTGCAGGGAGTATATTCCACTTAGTAAAAATTGATTTTGGGACCACAGAGAAGATGGGAGTTTTTTAATGAGTGAGCCTCCTCTCCATTCTCTCTTGAGTTGAATAGGATGAACAGGAGTGCATCCCAGTCTGAAGCATCACATTTTTCCACCTAAAAAAATCCACAGTTCCCCATTTTCTCCATGATGGAGAAATAGAAATTGTTCTCAGGTTGTGACAGTAAATCTAGAAAATAATTATTCCATAATGAAGCTGAGAAGCAAAGAATAGAGAGGGAATTACATGTTGTCCCCTATGTATTTCAGTTTCTCCTAGAAACTTTTTCAAGAAGCTTTCTCTGTAGAAACTCAGTTTGTTCCCCATCTTTGTATCTTCACATTATACATTTTATTGTTGCTCTAAGAGTATTGTCTTTTATGTAGCTGCAACAGAAACCTGGAAATGAAAGATCAGACAAGGTCCTTGCTGACATCAATAAGGAGAAAAATTTCAGTCTTCTGGGCTCTGAGTTAAAAACTCCTGCTAGTTTCAAGAGAATATAAAATTCATGCCTGTACAGTACATGCAGTAAATCTGTTTCAGACAAAAGTGCTTCTAGTTGCAGACAATGCAGAGCATCTCTGCAAAAAGTTGAAACCTACATCCATGCATATGAATTACAGCAAAAGGAACCCATATTAATTAGGCATTAAACATTAATCCATCAACCTGAAATACAATTGTACATTCATGCTCAGCAATACCAAAATGAACATATGAACATAGAAGTTGTTGTCCCAGAGGTGCATACCTATAAAAAGCAGTGAGTGTTTCCTAGCAAACTGGAGCCCTTCTTTTCTCTCTACTTCACGATCAGGCTGCAGAGACAAACGAAGAACATGACTGAAATAAGCTACACTTGCCACGTTTAACAAGTACCCAGAAAAGTACCACTGCAGAAATGAGGTTTTGTTGAAAGGAAAAAAATGTCTGTAAATATGTATTAATCAAGTCGATTTTCCCACTGGATAGCTCAGTGCCAGGCTGGCTGTTAGGGGGTCAAACTGAACAGCAGCAACATCAAACCACAGAATCACAGAATCTCCTGAGCTGGAAGGGACCCACCAGGACCATCAAAATCCAGCTCCTGGCCCTGCACAACACAGCCCCGAGAACCACACCATGTGCCAAATCACCAGGAAATGAACGTGTTGCTAAGTTCTGACTCAACCAGAAGCAAGGTACATGCCAGAAAGGCACAGTAGTCAAGTCAAAAAAGCCTGCCAAAGGTTCTGAAACTGGGCACACTTGGAAGGGGGCAGAGGAGAACCCAGCTCAGAGAGCCACACCAAAATCCTCTTGTTGCAAGGCAAGAGCAAAGCACCTCACTGTTCAACAGGCATCTAAATGTGTCAGAATACCCTAGAAACAAACAGCAAGCAGTGACCTCACAGCCACACCGTTGCACACTCCAGAGCCATCCAAAGAGCTGAGCTCCCCTTCCCCACCACCTGTCAAAACACAGTCTGGTCAGAAAGAAAGCAGCAGCTGTGCTGCAGTGCTGCAGTTAACTTCAGTGTCAGTTTTTGGGCAGACCCTTGCACCATCTTAATGCAATATCAACTGCATCTCTCCAGGAAAGTTTCCATTAAAATCTTCCACAATATCTGCTTCTAGAATGACAGAAGTGGAGCCTTCCCAACTAAGTTGCAGGCTATATTACCTCCTCACACAACAGATGTGTTACTTACAGCACTTGTCTCATATTGACAAGCTCTGATGAGTAAGAAATCCAGGGCAGAATGTAAAATGATGCATTCCCAAACTGACCTTATCAGTTTTATTGCCAACCAGCATCTTCACAGTGTTGCTGTTGGTGGTGTACATTTCCAGCTCATTCAGCCATCTCTGTAGTCCTGTGAAAGTGTCTTTTCTTGTAACATCATACACTGAGAACAGAGGAAAAGGAGCTTAACAGCTGTAGAGTCCTGGACAATGTTTACTTCATTGTGACAGAACTTAGTCCACACTTCCTAACTACTGCCCAGAAAAAATAAAACAGTACTAGGGAATTACAGAAAGAGGCATCAACCATATACTCTTCCCAGAGCTGGAACACACTGGGCTGTGCTCACCCAAAGTCACTTGAGGATTACAGAACACAAGCACCTCTACGAGTGAAACTCAAGGCTTACCAAGAGAAATATTCTACCTGTTGGTAGTTCTGAATTGGGCCACACAGAGTATTTTAAAACAGGTATTTTGTCACCTAATTTAATATGTAAGTACATGCACACACTGCTGCTAAAAACATAGACTGAGTTAAAAGCTACTTTTGGGCACGGGTAACTTCACAACTGTATTCACATAAATCACTAAGGTTTAAAAATCATAGTCAGAAGGAGTATTTTGTACAGCAAGGTAAGGGTTAGCCTTCACAAACCCTGAAATTGAGAATCCCTTTGTTTTCTAATTGCTGTTGTCACACAGAAAGGGCCTACCTATCCATTACCTGTGTACAAACCTCAAGTGTTACCATAATCACATCAAAAGCTTCTGAGGAAAAAAAAAAGTAAAAACATCATGGGGAAAAGAACTCAACACAACCCTTGATTAGCCTTATTACCAGAAAACCACCAACTACAAAGCTAATAATTCATCAACTCAACAGCTTGCAGCATGACATCTGTCTTTTTAATTTAAAATAATTTGAAGCAGCAGTATTTCCTGCCAGTGGTTTTGCATACTCAGTGTTTGAGCAGTAATGTAAAAACCATAATTATTCCTCTGCTTTTCTCAGACAACCTCCTTTTGGAAGGACGTGCACATTTAGGAGAAATAAAGACCATGGTTTCTGTAATCATGCTTTTCTTCCATTTACTTTGTAACTAAAACAACTCCTTGAGCTCCTTGGTAATAACTGGGAGTCAGAGTTCTGAAGCACTCCTGTCCTGCTGTGTCCTACAGAGGGAGGGGAAAAAAACCCCAAACACACAACATCAAATACATTTAGAACAAAAAAAGGTATTTTAAACTAAACAAGATGAGCAAATTTAAAATGTTCCCAACCAGTAAGGATACATGAAACATTAAGCTACGAGAATGAGGAAAGCAGTCAAAAACCAGCAGCAGCAAATGGCTAAGGGTAGAAAAGCATGGAGAGGACTTGATTGAAAGTAAAAAGGGTAAGCAGACACCTGTAACGTGAGTGAGACAATAGGAAAGTAAAAGGGACTCTACAGAAATCCATAAAAGGCAAGCAGCCACACAGCTAGGTGTAAATCCAGCTGAACTGAATGAGGGGAGGAATAACTGATTTTTCCAGTGACAGACTCTGCAGGAAAGGAGACAGAGAGGTTCCAAACATCTCCCGTTGCTCCTCTACCACAAGGAAGACAAATCCAGTTAGAGCTACTTCAAGACTGCTACGAACCTAAATAAGTAAGAAATTTAAAATCAGTAGTTTCATTCAATTATTACTGCAGTATGTCTCACTTAAACTCATGAGTAAGTAAGAATAAGCAAGGTACTAAGTACAATATGAAATTTTTAAAAAACCCTCAAAACAATGAGGCAACAAATCACACGAATATTTTTTGAAAAAATTTATTTCCTTTTATGTACAGTTTACAACTGATAGACTAACAGCGATACTTATTTATTCTTTATTTTAAATAAAAGAAACTGAAATTGGGAATATACATACCTAATTCGATTTATTGTTACTAAGGAGATTGTACTTTAGTCCCAATTACTTAATTAGCAATGGCGTTTTCTTTCT
Organism: Ifrita kowaldi; assembly: GCA_013398055.1. NCBI lineage: Eukaryota > Metazoa > Chordata > Aves > Passeriformes > Cinclosomatidae > Ifrita > Ifrita kowaldi. Next base: position 105,722 of record VZRS01012051.1, on the reverse strand, counting down.
CAAATACCTATGACCATACACATGAAATCTCTCCTTCCACTTAGAAGAATTAAATGCTTGTTTTATATTATAAATAATCCTGATCACACAGCTGCAATCTGATTTCAGTCTGCAGATGCTGGAAATACAGCATCAGGAAGTTCAGGACAAATGCTCGAGTTTCCCAGTAAATCTGAATGAACCTTTAAATAATTCAAGAACAAGGGGTTCTTTGGGGTTTTTTTGCATGCTTTTAACCAAAATAAAGCATGTGGTGTAGCATACACACAGAGTTGCTACACAGCTCCTACAGGCAATCATCCAACTCGTTACCCAGAGCATCACCTTCCTGCGGTCTGCTCGACTTCCGAGCTCCTGGGTCACGCAGGCACGGAACGCCCGCCTCTCCCGCACGCTGACAGCTTCAGAAGCTTAACAGTGCACAGAGCCTTTGAGAAACAGCAGGACAGAGCAGCCAAAGCCTCTACTAGAGCTGAAGGAAGTCCCAAACCTTGACTAAAGAAGCCTTTAGAAGTGTTCTGTTTGTCTGCAGCTACTGCTGTACGCTCATGACACACATTCTACACGCACTGCAGCCTAGGTATACAATCTCGACATGCAGAAGACTTTAGCAAAGAGAGAGGAGGAGGAGGAGGAGGAAGAAAGAGGGAGGGAAAAATCCCACAAAAAGAAGCTCTCGAAGCTTGTACATCTCTCAAAACCCAACACATCCCCATCTGTCCGGAACAAGACCTACCCATACGGCCAGCTGTACTGCACGGCCCTCCACAACCATTTTCCTCACTTTAAAATCAACACCCAAGGCGTAAGAAGGGGAGGCTCGTCAGCAGAACTGTCGAATGCCCGCCCTGGCAGCCTTCTCCTGCGGGCCCCCGCGTCCGCACGATGCCGGCTCCGCATCGGGACCCCAACAACAAGAACAAGCCCAGCCCGCGGGCGGACTCCGGCCTCACCGACGGTGGGTTTCAGCCGCGGCTCCAACGCGCCGTCCGTGAACCTCCGCAGGAGGCTGTGGGGAGAGAAACCTCGGGCTCAGCCCGGGAGCGCGCTCGGGGCCGCCCGTGCGGGCCGCGCCAGCACCGGGGCTTCCCCACAGCGCTGTCCCCGACCAGCAGCAGCTTCAGGGTGAGGTCTGCAGGCTCCATCCCCGCACTGCACCGGGCCGGCAGCCGTGCCGGAGCAGCGACCGCCAGCGCNCCGGGCGGGCCGTGAGGAGCAGGGCGGTCCCCGAGCGGCTCCCGGCGCTTGGAGCCGGGGGCAGTCAGGCTGCAGGACGGGATCTGCTGGATCTCTGCGGGCCCTGTGGGGTTTGTTCTTTGCACAGCATCATGATTCAGTTATCTGTTCCAATCCTGTCCTATCCTGCTGACTCTCTTTCCTCTTTTTTGTCCATCTTTGTACACTTTTTCCCAGTGAAATTGGGGATTTTTTTATATATGTGTAGTATACTGGATCCCTGTTCTTATTTAAGCTTGTACCTCCTAAAGAAACACAAGTCAAGATCATAGGCTGTCATTAACTTTCTCCTAAACCAAACACCAAATTACATTTATTACTGCCAGTTGATGCAGGACATGCACGTCTAGAGATGGGACTGAAACCATTCTCTCAGTAGCCAGTCTGGTGTCTGACAGCCACCATCGCCTTCATATTTGTAGCAGTTACCTGGAAAAAATGAAGTCATAGCTTAAAAGCTGATTTTAAGCGCAGCAAATAATTAAAAACTTTGAAGGCAGTTAGCTACTACAGAGTCATTTTCATTGTTCAGTAACCTATCGTGATTATAGAGTAGGGACTTTAATATGTTCAGATGCAAGGGTGTCTAGGAACAGATAATGCGTGTATAAGTTGCACAGTGGAAAATCTCTGTCTAGTGGAAAGCTTTACTGTTGAGAAGGACTTTTTATGTAATTAGTGACAAACACAAAATATCTGAAGCACCGCTGCAGTTTGTAGCCTAAGAACAGTTCAGCTGCTAGTTGCACAAACAGACAGCGTGCACTTGTATTGTGCTGTTAAAAGAATGCTGAAAAGTTGTGGAGGGCAGCTAAAGCAAGAAATAACTTTGTGGCTGAAAAAGCTATTTCACAACAGGAACAGACAATCTACTTAATTCGTCAAGACTTAGGAGGCAATAATATCTTTGAAGCATCCACAGAGTTAAGGTAATGCTGAGTTCTAGTTGAAGAGATGGATTTCCATTAAGATTTGGTCACTGCGAGGTGAACTTTGATATTCTTGAACTGGAAATAATATTAATTTTTAGGAGGATTCTTTGTATCAAGTGCAGTTGTGGTATATACTGCATTGTAAGTAGCATTTGCTGTATTAGTCACTCTAAAAGAACTTGAATCTGTTTTCACATCATTTTGAGCTTCGTGTCCTGCATTTGTGCTCTTGTTGTGTGCAATACAGGGTCAGGTTTAGGATAACAAGCAACAGAGACTTTATAACAGGAAAAAATTCACAGAGCAGCCAGAGCAGGGGGATTGGAATTCCAATGCATGATATAAAAGCAATACAGATTGAACAGGAACTCACAGGAAAAGATGAAAACCTATGACTGAGATTCAGAAACTTCTGTTGGTTACCTTTTAGACTATTTTGCACAGGGGTGCTGCTGTCTCTCCTTAAGAGTCTCTCATCTTTGGATAAAAATGACAACATAGAGGCATTCAGGCCAATAAGATTAAATTGGGTCATAGTGCAGAAGAAGTTTATTTGTCAAGTGACTTCAAGCTGCAAGCAGAGCCAAAGTAATCAATCTTCCAGGCAATACATGAAAGTTAAAATTAATGAAAATGCAGAGATAAAATGATAAAATGTTTTGAAAATTATGGGTTTCCATATTACCATAGGCAGTTCTAACCTCTCAAGAAGATCAGACAAAATTTGTGAAGAGTAAAAATGTAATATCCCTAAAGCAAGAATTGAATAGGTGATAGACTAGGCCAGTTATATATTTTTCAAACAAAAACAAAAGAACAATTTGGGATGCATTGCAAGTGCACATCATTTTGTGTTTCTGTGGAAGTGAAGATGTGTTTCAGTGTAACATTTTAATCTGACCAGAAGGGTTGGGCAGAATTCATTTTTATCAGGGTTGTAGGTGACATCAGGATGGGGGCAAGAGGGAGCAGTCAGGAGGGTGGTGGGCTTTTTATCCAAAACAACCATTCTTGTGAAAAGCAGTGTTTTGCCTGAAAATGAGCAGGCTTAGATTCCTGAACTACTGACTAAGGGAATTTGTGGGGTTTTTCCCAGATGCCTGGGAACCTGTAACGATTCCAGCCATGTCTCCATAACTGTATTTGGTAAAAATGTTCTGGTTATGACTGCCCAATCTTAGTTTTTGTGTCTGCTTTAATGGATGTGGGTAACCCATGAAGTTCTTAATGTGCTGGAAGTGCAGGTGTGTTGTAAGGAGTACGGAGGGATTTCTCCCAAAATTAATATTAAATTTAATGACCATACAGGAAGTGTTGGTAAGAAAACAATTTTGCATGCNTGTCTCCATAACTGTATTTGGTAAAAATGTTCTGGTTATGACTGCCCAATCTTAGTTTTTGTGTCTGCTTTAATGGATGTGGGTAACCCATGAAGTTCTTAATGTGCTGGAAGTGCAGGTGTGTTGTAAGGAGTACGGAGGGATTTCTCCCAAAATTAATATTAAATTTAATGACCATACAGGAAGTGTTGGTAAGAAAACAATTTTGCATGCACAGGACAGTGCAAATTAAACTGTGTTAATAGGCTGGCATTTTTTGCCATTAAAGACTTGGTTTATTTGTTTATAATTCCATATGCCTATAATTCATAGCCTCATGTATCCTTAATTGCTGATGAATGGTTCTCCAAACCCTATGTTTTGTGGCTGGCAAAATAATTCCTCTCTGTTCAAAAGGAGCACTTCTTACTAGTGTTACTCACAGGACGAGGAACTCTAAATCTTCCATGCTGAGAATGGACAAGATTCTGTGATTTTTTTTCAGGAACCAGATGAAGCTGATGTTAGCATCCCTCTGCTATTTGAAGGTGCTAGCATTTCAACATTGAACATGATGCAGCTGGAATGAAATGTTAAGGATGAGAGAGATCCAAGGACTGTTTGAAAAGGGAGAAACAAATGGCATACAAATTCTCTCTTTTTCACCTCTAGCTGTGTAAGAAAATCATCTGTAAAATCTGCAAAAATCATTCACTGGGAATGACTTTGCCTCGAGGGAGGCCAGTCTGTTGCCACATTCAGCCATAATTTCAGAATGGGAGTTCCTATTGATCCTGAACACTATCAGATATATGCTGATCTATATAACATTGACTAAACCATATTCTCACCCTGCTAAGTGTAGGCACTCGCCGCTGAATTAACACTTTTTGGTTTGGCCTTGCTCTGTAGGATTTNTAAACCAAACACCAAATTACATTTATTACTGCCAGTTGATGCAGGACATGCACGTCTAGAGATGGGACTGAAACCATTCTCTCAGTAGCCAGTCTGGTGTCTGACAGCCACCATCGCCTTCATATTTGTAGCAGTTACCTGGAAAAAATGAAGTCATAGCTTAAAAGCTGATTTTAAGCGCAGCAAATAATTAAAAACTTTGAAGGCAGTTAGCTACTACAGAGTCATTTTCATTGTTCAGTAACCTATCGTGATTATAGAGTAGGGACTTTAATATGTTCAGATGCAAGGGTGTCTAGGAACAGATAATGCGTGTATAAGTTGCACAGTGGAAAATCTCTGTCTAGTGGAAAGCTTTACTGTTGAGAAGGACTTTTTATGTAATTAGTGACAAACACAAAATATCTGAAGCACCGCTGCAGTTTGTAGCCTAAGAACAGTTCAGCTGCTAGTTGCACAAACAGACAGCGTGCACTTGTATTGTGCTGTTAAAAGAATGCTGAAAAGTTGTGGAGGGCAGCTAAAGCAAGAAATAACTTTGTGGCTGAAAAAGCTATTTCACAACAGGAACAGACAATCTACTTAATTCGTCAAGACTTAGGAGGCAATAATATCTTTGAAGCATCCACAGAGTTAAGGTAATGCTGAGTTCTAGTTGAAGAGATGGATTTCCATTAAGATTTGGTCACTGCGAGGTGAACTTTGATATTCTTGAACTGGAAATAATATTAATTTTTAGGAGGATTCTTTGTATCAAGTGCAGTTGTGGTATATACTGCATTGTAAGTAGCATTTGCTGTATTAGTCACTCTAAAAGAACTTGAATCTGTTTTCACATCATTTTGAGCTTCGTGTCCTGCATTTGTGCTCTTGTTGTGTGCAATACAGGGTCAGGTTTAGGATAACAAGCAACAGAGACTTTATAACAGGAAAAAATTCACAGAGCAGCCAGAGCAGGGGGATTGGAATTCCAATGCATGATATAAAAGCAATACAGATTGAACAGGAACTCACAGGAAAAGATGAAAACCTATGACTGAGATTCAGAAACTTCTGTTGGTTACCTTTTAGACTATTTTGCACAGGGGTGCTGCTGTCTCTCCTTAAGAGTCTCTCATCTTTGGATAAAAATGACAACATAGAGGCATTCAGGCCAATAAGATTAAATTGGGTCATAGTGCAGAAGAAGTTTATTTGTCAAGTGACTTCAAGCTGCAAGCAGAGCCAAAGTAATCAATCTTCCAGGCAATACATGAAAGTTAAAATTAATGAAAATGCAGAGATAAAATGATAAAATGTTTTGAAAATTATGGGTTTCCATATTACCATAGGCAGTTCTAACCTCTCAAGAAGATCAGACAAAATTTGTGAAGAGTAAAAATGTAATATCCCTAAAGCAAGAATTGAATAGGTGATAGACTAGGCCAGTTATATATTTTTCAAACAAAAACAAAAGAACAATTTGGGATGCATTGCAAGTGCACATCATTTTGTGTTTCTGTGGAAGTGAAGATGTGTTTCAGTGTAACATTTTAATCTGACCAGAAGGGTTGGGCAGAATTCATTTTTATCAGGGTTGTAGGTGACATCAGGATGGGGGCAAGAGGGAGCAGTCAGGAGGGTGGTGGGCTTTTTATCCAAAACAACCATTCTTGTGAAAAGCAGTGTTTTGCCTGAAAATGAGCAGGCTTAGATTCCTGAACTACTGACTAAGGGAATTTGTGGGGTTTTTCCCAGATGCCTGGGAACCTGTAACGATTCCAGCCATGTCTCCATAACTGTATTTGGTAAAAATGTTCTGGTTATGACTGCCCAATCTTAGTTTTTGTGTCTGCTTTAATGGATGTGGGTAACCCATGAAGTTCTTAATGTGCTGGAAGTGCAGGTGTGTTGTAAGGAGTACGGAGGGATTTCTCCCAAAATTAATATTAAATTTAATGACCATACAGGAAGTGTTGGTAAGAAAACAATTTTGCATGCACAGGACAGTGCAAATTAAACTGTGTTAATAGGCTGGCATTTTTTGCCATTAAAGACTTGGTTTATTTGTTTATAATTCCATATGCCTATAATTCATAGCCTCATGTATCCTTAATTGCTGATGAATGGTTCTCCAAACCCTATGTTTTGTGGCTGGCAAAATAATTCCTCTCTGTTCAAAAGGAGCACTTCTTACTAGTGTTACTCACAGGACGAGGAACTCTAAATCTTCCATGCTGAGAATGGACAAGATTCTGTGATTTTTTTTCAGGAACCAGATGAAGCTGATGTTAGCATCCCTCTGCTATTTGAAGGTGCTAGCATTTCAACATTGAACATGATGCAGCTGGAATGAAATGTTAAGGATGAGAGAGATCCAAGGACTGTTTGAAAAGGGAGAAACAAATGGCATACAAATTCTCTCTTTTTCACCTCTAGCTGTGTAAGAAAATCATCTGTAAAATCTGCAAAAATCATTCACTGGGAATGACTTTGCCTCGAGGGAGGCCAGTCTGTTGCCACATTCAGCCATAATTTCAGAATGGGAGTTCCTATTGATCCTGAACACTATCAGATATATGCTGATCTATATAACATTGACTAAACCATATTCTCACCCTGCTAAGTGTAGGCACTCGCCGCTGAATTAACACTTTTTGGTTTGGCCTTGCTCTGTAGGATTTTTGTGTTGAAAGCAGAATTCTCCAGACACTGAAACTTCTCCCCTGGCATAGATGATGTCCTGCCAGATGGAAAATCTGTCAGCATTTGTTTGGGTAATGAAGTCTTACAAATATTTGGTTCATTGCCATAGTTGCTTGGCACAGACAGCAGAAAATGTAGAAGCTTCAGTCATACATAAGTCTTCATCTGCTTACACTAGAATTTAAGGGGTGTGCAGTCATCAGGAAGAAAGGAATTCTCAAGGTGTTCATGGCCTTAAATTACATCAAAATTCTGAGTGAATGGACTCAGAGATTCATATAGATGTAAATTGACTAATTTGGGTATTTATTTTGAATTTTTTGATTATCTAAGTGTCCAGCCAGAAGCTCTGGATGCATTGCCATCTCACAGAAACTTGTCCAACATGATACTGCACAAAGGCTTATCTGGAGTTCAGCTTAATACTAAGACTTCTTGCACTGGCAATTTATGAGCTGAGCTGTAGGGAGTTTTTAAAAAATATTTCTGTTGCCATATCCAGTTAGACAGATACTGAAAGCTGCTTTTAAAAACAATCTGTCTGGGCTACCTCTTTTCACAAAGTGTGCAGGAACTGAATAATCCTTCAGCTAAAGCCTTCTGTCACATTCTGCTAATATTGACCAATGGGGCTTAGATTTTACTAGGAGACCATGTAGTGTGATAAAAGGTATGGTGGGGTTTTTTCTTCCCAGGAAAGGGAGGCAAATATTGTGACTGACATATGGAAATAATCAGACTCAGAATGAAAAGTAGTGGGTTTATGGCAAAAAGGAGTCAATGCTCTCCTCATATTATTTAATGGTTAGATCCTCTTACTACAGATTGCATTCCAGGGCACAAGCAGAGATTTCTCCATGCTCAGTTGTGTTACTGAGCAGATGGATTGTTTGCCATTGTACATCCTGGAGCTTTTATCAAAGCTTGTGGCATTATTACTGGATCTAATTAATTGTCATTGTCAAGCCTGAAAGGCATGATTATTGTGTAGCATCCAGCTCAATTGTTCACTAATAGGGTAGGTGGGTCTTTTAGCCACCTAAAGATGGAAGTTGGTGGTTTTGCTACAATTTTTGGAAAAACTGAGGAGTTGGAAAGGACTTAGCTGACCTAAAAGTACAGAATGCTTTCTTAAAAGCTTTAGCATCTTAAACATCACTCATCTGGATTCTTTTACATTCAGATATTGATTTCAGCTAAGACACTGAAAATTGTGGTGAAAACACTGAGTCTCAAAGACTGAATTATATCTCTATGTTGCTGGCCTCTGGTTAGCCTTGACAGATCTTTCCACAACTTCAAAGGTGTTGAATAGCACAGGGCAGAGGACTACACCTCTTAGTAGACCTCAGATGAGTCTTTTGAAGATGCAATAACATTTACTCAGTTACTTTCTTCCTGTGGCCTGATAAGGAGCCAGTGCTGTTTCACAGTGCTTAAAATTGCCCTCTGACATGTCAGCTTGTCTGGACTGTCTGCTTAAGTAGCAAGTACTGCTCATCAGGTTCTGCAACACTGGACCTGACAGTAGAGGCTTTTTGTAACTGGTTTTTAAATTATTTTATGTGGATAATGCTTAATCTCGGAAGTTAATGTGTTATCATCCCCAGTGTTTTCCTGCTTTGGTCAGAATTTTATGTTCAGAAAGTTACAATTTTAAGCCCCAGTAGGATCTAGCAGATTCACTTCCATGTGTGCTTTCCTGAGTCATCAGCCAAGAAAGCAGCATTCTGTCATGCACAGCAGTCACCATGGCTCTAAATATTTTTGTGAATTTATAACCAGTAGCTAATTCACTCTTGGGCACAGTATATTTGGCATCTATTAACAGAAAAAAAATCAAAGGGTTTGGTTATCAATACCTTTTGAGAACATCATAAATACTGAGATGATTCACCAAAATCTAATTATTTTCTTGACACTTTTTGTCACACAGGTTCATAGCCAAGAACATTATGAGGCTGCAGCGTCTGGGGATAACCCATGTTCTCAATGCAGCAGAGGGGAAATCATTCATGCATGTGAACACTAATGCAGAGTTCTATGAAGGCACAGGCATCAGATACCATGGCATTAAAGCTAACGATACACAGGAATTTAACCTCAGTCGCTATTTTGAGGAGGCAGCAGATTTTATTGAGAAAGCCCTTTCCCAGAAGGATGGTAAGGCAAACTGAAATATCTTTCTACCGTGTTTTCTGTGCACTGCATATGTTTCTTAGCAATTTACTGTTTAAAATGGTGCTTTGCTCATATGATCGACAGAACAACCAAGTGAAAAATTCAGATAACAGCCCTGCATCAAAGACACAAGAATCCACAATAAGGCAGCTTAGTCTTCTGTTTATACATTTAGGTCTCCAGCACATGGCAAAGGGAACTCTGTCACTGCAGGGGTAACTTTGAAATGGGAAACAGCTGCTGCATCTTACTATATTTTCTTTCTGGGAAGATATGTTTTTATTTTTCCTTAGAAGTGTTAAATCACATTAAAAATATTTTTTAAAAAGTAAGTTCAGGGTCAAAAAGTTGTTTAAGGACATTAGAAATTTAAAGGCAGAAGTGATACAAGTAATGCAAGTACTGAAGACTACTCACATAACCTATTACATGGGGGTTTTTCCAAATGTATAGTAAGAATAGTGACTGTCACCTTACAGTTTTTATTACATTAAGTCATTACATTACTCAATTAATCATTACATTACTCATTTATCAATGTGTTGGTTGCCTCTTTATTTCCTAGGATTGCAGGAAAGCTGAAGGTTATATTTGCAATGTTGTTTATTGCCACATTCCCCTATAGTGTGTTTCCTCAGAGCAGAAATCCTAGGACACAGTGCACTGGGACAGATGGTGTTTGTGTTGTCTAACTATTTCAACAGACCAGTTATTTCTACACATGCTTAATTTCTTTCTTGCTTCGTGACTGAGCATTAAATGGGAGGAATGAGAACTGCCACAATTCTAGAAGTTCTTCCTCTGAAATGGGCAAAGGGGTACTGGAGCTGTGATGTGGGTTTTGACAGATGGAAATAAACTTTACATCCAGTTTGGTGGATGAAAAATTCTAAAAATTGAAATGCAGCTCTTGCAGTTAGCATTGTGACTCACTGGAACAGGCTGCAGGAGGAAAGAAGGGTTTGCTCTGCCTTGACTGTACCTGCTCAGTTTGATCTCAGTAGCTGCAGAGTCAATCTGAATTTGCAGCAGCTCTGTTTGCTGATTCTTTCAGTCTCAGTAGTTGTTTTTGTCTACCATGCTCACCACTGTTTTCTTAACAGTGGTAAACAAAGAGGAACTTTGGAGCTGGGTGATGTTGGAGCCAGTTTTAAGATTAACTGGCTGCTGCAAATTGTTAGTTTTGTTTGACATTGAAGAGCAGAGTAAGGATAATGAAGAGAAGAGGGGTATGATAGTATTCTCCCTCAATTTCATTTTAGTGTTGCAGTGCATGAGGTTCTGGAAGGCAGGTCTAGTATCCTACAGGTCGGGAAGGCAGCCCTTCAGACACTGCCTTTCACAGAGAAAGGCCAGAAAACTTTTTGCTTCTGACCATGTGCAGAAAAGTCAATTCTCTTCCATGTACATAATCAAGAATCTCTAAATTTTGCTTATTTATTACTACAGGCTCTCAAGAAATGTTGAGAATTAATTGTTTTAGCTCTTTTATCATGCTAGTGATTTGCCTTGAGCTGAGAAGCTTTTGCTGTTTAAGGCAAATGTGGTAACAGGATTTCTGTTGGTGTGGTTCAAAGCAAGTTGTGGTTATGATAAGAGTGTGTGTGTATGGTTCAGATGTCTTCTTGTCTCACAAAACAGTTTACTCTGGAGAGTAGACTGGGGCCACGTGTCCCACTGCATTTGGGAAGGGGAAAATTTCTGTGTCTGGAAAAGCAGGTCAAAGAGGAAGCAGCTGAGAAACAATAAAATCAGGTTAGATTTCTCAAAGAGAGCCGTGGCCTGCTTTTTTGTTTTTGGATACCTCACCATAGGATTTGCTCCCGTGGTGGGCTAACCTTGGCTGGATACCAGGTGCCCACCAAACCATGCCAGCATGTTCCTTCCTCAGCTGGACAGGGGGAGAAAAATACAACAAAAGGCTCCAGGGTCAAGATAAGGACAGGGAGATCTCCCAGCAATTACCATCACAGGCAAAACAGAATCAACTTGAGGAAGTTAGTTTCACTTAATACCAATCAAATCAGAGTAGGATAATGAGTAACAAAACCAAACCTTGAAATACCTTCCCTGTACTCCTCCTTTCTTTCCATGTTCTGCTTCATTCCCTATTTTCTGTACCTCCAGATCCCAAGCAGCACAAGGGGACAGGGAATGGAGATTGCAGTCAGTGCATGTTTTTGCCTCTCCTTTCTCTTCATTCTCCTCCCCTGTTCCAGTGTCACCCACAGGAGACACCCAAGAACTTCTCCAGTGTGAGGCCTTCCCAGAGGCTGCAGCTTTGCATTAACTGCTGCAGTGTGGGTCCCTTCTTCCATGGGGGGCAGTCCTTCAGGAGCAGGCAGCTTTAGTGCAGGTCTGCCACAGGGTAGCAAGTCCTGCCTGAAAACCTGTTCCAGCATGTGTTCCTCTATCCATGGAGCCACAGGGCGTGCCAGGAGCCTGCTCCAGTGCAGGCTTCCCATGGGATCGTGGCCTCCTTTGGGCATATCCCCCAGCTCTGGCACTGCCCACGGGCTGCAGGGGGATGTGTGCTCTGCTGTGCACCTGCATGGGTCACAGGGGGACAGCCTGCCTCACTACAGCCTTCCCCATAGGCTGCAGGGGAATCTTCTCCCCCGTGCCTGGAATACCTTCCCCTCTTCAGTCTTCACTGACCTAGGTGTCTGCAGTTTTTTTCACATATTCTCACTCCTCTCATTCACCTGCCCTTGTGCAGCAGGTTTTTTTCAGCTTCTTAAATGTGTTACCCCAGAGATGCTACCACCATCACTGTTGGGTTTGGCTTTGGCAGGTCCATTTGGGATCCAGCTGGCTCTGGCTCTTTTGGACATAGGGGAAGCCTCTGGCATCTTCTCACAGAAGGCACCCCTGTAGCCCTCCCCACCACCAAAATGTTGCCATGCAAACTCATTACAACCCACCTAATATGTAGAGTGAGTTCCCTAATCAATCAGCTGGAAGCATTTTATTGGTGCTGCTGAACAGCATGGTTAGATATTTCTGGCTCTTGTTTCTGCACAGTGGCAGCTTCATCTACTTGAGTGTTAATGTGGCTTCCTGAATAGCTGGAGAGGTAGCCAGGTATGGTGCAACATGCAGTTAGTGTAGCAGTTGGCAGCAATGCAGCAAAAAGGCTGGATGTCTTTGAAGAGATGCAGGACATGGCAAACAGCATATTTGTTCTCAGTGTATTTTAAACTTCATTTATTTGTGCTCTTTGGTACTGGTCATCTTTAAAGGCAAAGCTTGTCTAAACCACCAAAGACTGGAGAAGTGCAGTAAATAGACATAGTTTGACTCTTGTGATATAGTAGCAAATATATTTTAGTGAGATTGTTTGATATGCAACCTATTTTTTTTTCTTTTGCATTATCCTTGCTCACAGACTGTAGCTACTAACAGAGTGCCAGCACCTTCCTTCCAACTTCTCCATGTCTTCCGTAACATTTGGAATTCACACTTAATTCAGTTCTCGAGCTGCCAAAGGACTAATATTAACACACTTTATATCCTAGCTGTTTCATATTGCTTTTCAAACACACCTTCCACTATAACCCACACTGTGACCTGTCTTCCCTGCAGGACAGGTGTTTGTGCACTGCCGTGAGGGCTACAGCCGCTCTCCCACGCTGGTCATCGCCTACCTCATGCTGCGGCAGAACATGGATGTCAGGTCTGCGCTCTGCGCTGTGCGCCAGAAGCGGGAGATTGGCCCCAACGACGGCTTCCTGAGGCAGCTCTGCCAGCTCAATGAGCGACTAGTGAAGGAGGGCAAGCTCAAGCCCTAGAACAGAGCACTGCAGTGGTTTTTTTTAAGTTTCTCAAACCTTTAGAGGATGTCTTAGGTGCTTTAGAGACCCAAATTGCAGCCACCAACCTAAAGCGAGACAGAATTCCTGCTTGTCTAGTGCAAGTATCTTTCTTGAACTCTGTGACTGTCTTTCAGGATGGTACAAAATTGTGTCACTGTTTGGAGCTGTTGCCATAAAGAGATGTTTTTAGAGGGGTAACTCTAGTGATAACAGCTGTCTTCACATGTGTTTCAGAGCCCCTGCAGACTCCATAGCATATGTGGTTTGCATTGACATTGAATGTGATACATTTAAGCTTTGTCTTTAATCTCACCAGAGCACCAGTTTCTGAAAGTCCCAACACATCTCTTCACTCGCTCTTAATAGGAGCACTGTCATTTCTAAAGCTTCTTTTTCATACACACAGGTGCCTAAAGTTTGAATGTAGGAGCTTCAAGGAATGGAGCAGCATATATACAAATGCACAGATGCACTCACTTAGAAAATGAAGTGCATGCAGTGTTTTGTGTGGATTTATGCAATATGCAGTGTGTGATAGTAAAGCCATTCAGAGCCCATGCTTGATGCACACTGTGTTCCCAAGAATAGTTGTGTCTCTCGCTGTTACAATTGACATTAAATAGTCTGTTACTAAATGCTCTTTTATTTTTATTTCGAAATCATACTAGAAAAAAATGTCAAGAGCAAACGCTGAGGGAAAAACTTGAACAAGGAAGAAATAATATTAGTATTTAGAAGTGCTTGTGGTGGATGTATAATTAAGTCCTAAGTATCTGAATATAATGGCTTCCAAAGCTTCTATGGAACTACAGTGTCTTTATCTCTTCTTTACTATCACTGTTTAGTAACACAGAATGGAATGACCACACATGCAGATTACTTCCAGCACAAGTGTGCTTACAAAGCAGTTTGCAGAAGAACACTCTTGACTTCTTGGATTGCTTGCATGGTATCATTAAATAGAAATGAGCATTGTAATGTACCACATTGTATAGGAAATATTTACGTTCTGTTAAAATAAATGATGTCTCGATTCTGTTTGCCATACAGATGCAATGAGTCATTGCAGTGTTGGGAGAGGGAACTTTGTGTGCACTGTGCCTGACTAAGTGTGTAAATGTGTGCCTGGGAGTTACAGCACTGTATTAATGCAGATGATCTCCCACTGCAAACTCAGGATTGTTGGTTAAACCATCAGAAACCACGGTGACTGTGTTCCATTCTTACCTGTGCTTTAATGTAGTTCTAGAATGAAAAATCGGTACACTGTTTTAAACAGAAACACTATGTCTTAGTGATACATGTGATCCCAGGTGTAGCTTTGTCTACTCAGTTCAGTAATCAGAAATCACAAAGGACATGCATACACTGTTTTACTTCTGTTGCTGGGGTTGTGTGGTTTGGAGATGTGGGAGTGGCAGGGGGAAGTTCTGGTAACTTTCTTGAAGTTAAACTCCAGAGGTGATTATTCTGCTTGAGCACCAGTCTTACTGTTGCTCCTTCCACAGGAGGGAACTGCCACTTGAAGTAGCCTTTTCTCTGCTGTGTCCTTCAAAGTGTCAGCTGGGGACCACTCTGCACAGTGCTTCCTGTCCCTTCTCCACTGTCAGTCAGTATTCAGTGCTTGCTTTGAATCAGGATGGTTCAGTAATAATAAGCAGTAGTCAATTCCACTAGTTAATTACATACCTGTCTGCTTTCTCCCATTAATCCATTTAATCAGGAGTAAATTAATTGCTTCTTCAAAATTCCTAGTTGCTAATTTCATGTTGTGTGAAATAGTGGTAGTGGTTTTAGAAATAGGAATACTGGCCTTATCTTTTCTACAATACTGAGTTTTCATCCTGCAGTCTGATTCATAAATTACCCTTTTAAAATTTTTACTATAAACATTGATTTTTTTTTGTCTTGTCTCACACCATGTATTCTTAACACCCATTTGCACTATAAGGGAAAAAAGGGAAATTCATGTGGATGCACTTTGTCTTTCACATGTTATTTGGAAGTCAAAATTCCAGTCCATTAAAGAGCTGAGAAACCCATTAGGCATTAGACCTTTGTTACCCTTGGGTAGATTGTAACAAGGCTGGTAGTTGCCAGATTGGAACCAGAATGGTTTATTAAAATTGAGTCTGTTTCTCTTATGGCTATGTTTCTGTAGTTGTCAGTATCAAGAAATACTGAAAATCAGAACAGAGGGGAATGTGTTCTTATATTCAATATAATCTTTTACTTCATGGGATACTGGTCACTTTTATGGTAACTCTGGCCCATTTGTCTCAGTAAAATAAAACTGATTTAGCAAATGTTTTGTAATATGAGGGTGGAGAGGCATAAGTAAGACAATGTTATAAATTAGTTTTGAAAGTGAGATGGTATATCATATTTTAAATTACTGATAGGCAACTCAGTAATGAAACCATTTCTGCTTTTAGAGCAGGCTAAAAATAGTTAGAATGTCAGCCCACTGCTCCATTAATGGATCATACCTTTCCTCTTTTAGTCCTGCTCTCCAAGTAGAGTCATGTTCAAATTCCTCTGCCTCTTTTAGCTGGCCAAGAAGATCTTGTATGCCTCTATTCCATAGTGATATGCTGTATACTTCTGAATTTCTCCTTCTGTTTGTAGAAGGAAAGATTGTATAAAACATGGGAATGAGAGCTTTCTTTCCATGTAATATGAAATTGAGAAAGTATTGGAAGAAATAGAACTTTTTATTCCTCTGAAATTGCTGTGCACCTGCCCTTTGTTGTGAGATGTTCCTTACAAGAATGCTGATTTAGGAAGATACATTTTAGAAGAACTGTTTGCTGCAAACAGCAGCACTCTGGTTTTGGAGTTGAAACTCCTCGGCCACAGCTAAAATAGTGTAATCAGGATTTCCATTAATATGTTTATCCTGAACTGCAGTGTGGTAATTGTTGTGTGGATAGTACTGTGGAGAAGGGATGGTGTCTATAAAATATACATCTCTCCTGGAACAAAGATCTCTACCTTGCCAAGTCTAGCACAGTGAAAGAAAAAGCAACAGCTATGGGGTTTTCATACTTAAGAGTTAATGAAGTTAGAGAGGGGGGAAGAGAGAAGGTGAGAAGCTACTCATACTTTACAACAAGGAACAAAGATGAAAGTTCAGATAGACAAAATGAACCATGTAAAACTAAATTCACTTACACTGAACTCTTTCTTAGCTGATAAGTAAGTACAGGAAAGAAATCTGTTACTAAAAATAGCAAACTAAACTAAACTAGAACTAGTAACTAAAAAGCAAAAATAACATTTTATAGTTCTTTCTTCATCCTTTGGTCCTGCAGTGTTGGCAAGTGTTGTACCTGGCACGCAACTCTGCACCACAGGTACTGCCAGAAACCACTTCATGAGAGAATGTTGCACTGCTGAAAAGTGAACATTTCATTGTTATTTCAAACTTAGAATTAATAATATCTGAATGCAGAAGTAGCAGCCACAATATGTTGTATTGTAATGCCATTTTGGGGTGCCTGTATTAAAATTGGACACCCTTTTCTTCTCCAGTAATTATGATTGGTGATGTGAGTGATGTGAGAATTAATCTTCATAAAAGGCCTTGGAGATGAAAAGCACTGTGTGCAAGAGTAATGCACACCCTCTGAGTTGAAAAACAAATTTGTGTCAAATACATTTTCCCCTCCTCAGCAAAGAACAACAGCAGAAAGAATATTAGCAATTATATATTAGTTTGTTTTCATCATTTAGATACTTTCATTGAGCTGCCTTCTGTTGTCCAGAACTAATTAAATCTCTGATGCCAGAAGTAGAAGCAGGAGTTTTTACCTTCTTTTATTTTTTATATTAGTTCTGCTAGTTTACTATGATGTTTTTAGCACAGAGAGACTATCTAGTGGAATCTTTCTTAGTTTAGCACAGAGGTTTCTTCTAAAATTACTTTCTGGACTTCACCAAACAGTAAAACCAGAAATAGAACAAGCCTGAGAGGTGTCTTTTAAGGATTTGCTGGTGAGAATTAGTGTCCTATTAATTTCTTCTGCAAATAAATCCTGGAAATTATCAAGTGTTGGTTGTGTGTTTTAATTTTAATTCCTGTGTGCCAATGTCGCTGGCTGGCTGACTCACCAGATGGAGCTGTAGGCTTGTTATTCTTCCCTGGAGAGTCACCACTGAATCCCTGAACAATGCTGTTGTGTGAATCCAGTGTATTCTTATCCCTGAAAAAGGCAAGCCACCAGAATGATTGATCAGTCTCTGGTAGGAGAATACTAAAATCAGTTTGTTGTGGCTGCTTGCAGGAGATCACAGCATTCAGGCTGTTACATTCACACATTGTGAGTATGGGACATTGCAAAGTTCTTCTGAGACAGCTGAAAGCTGCTTGGGAAAGGCTGCATCATGGAAAAATAAACAGCCTGTTTGAGAAGCAAAGTTCTTGATCATGTCAAAAACTGAATTGCTGGGCAGTGTGTGAAGTATGAGCCATTGTGCACGGATAAGCTCAGATTGCACGTGTGCAGCTTCGGGCTTGGATGCTGAGCAGAACCCCCTTTGGCCCAGGTGTGGGCAGAGCAAGCACCTGAAGCTGGAAGTGGCTGAACCAATTTCAGAAACTGGTTTACATGTGTCTACCTTCATTGCAGTGTTGCAATGCCAGCGTTTCAGAGCAGATGCTTGAGTTCAGAAAGCAGCAGCAAAGGATTCAGGCTAAGTACGTGATGCCAATTAACTCCTTGTACCTGCTCCCCTGATGTGTCTGATTCCCTCTTGGAATACTGTTTGGTTTTGGCTGGGGTAGGGTTAGTTTTACTCCCAGTGTCTGCTAGGGGGCTGTGTTTAGGATTTGTGCTGAACACAGTGAAGATGTTACAGATGTTTTTGTTACTGCTGAGCAGGGCTGACACAGAGCTCGTAGGGCCGTGCTGGGGAGGGGGCAGAGGGTGTGGGAAACTGGGGGGAGACACCCTGAGACAGCTGAGCCCAACGGGCCAAATGGATATCCCAGACCATTTGGCACCGTGCTCAGCATATAAAGTGTGGAGTGATGGTGTTAGTCCTCCCAAGTAACAGCTACACGTGCTGGGGTCCTGCTCTCCTGGAGGTGACTGAGCACCTGCTGCCCACAGGAGGAATTAATTCCTTACTCTGCTTGGCTTGCATGCGTGGCTTTTGCTTTTCCTGTTACAGTGTCTTTATCTCAACCCACTTTTAGAGGGTTTTTTTAGGTAAGAGCTCTTACCTTGGGATTCTGTCCCCAGTCCCTCGTGGTGGGGAGTGAGCGAGCGGCTGCGTGGGTTTGGCTCCTGGCCGTGGGCAAACCACAACACGTGACTGAGGATGGTATTTTTCAGCTCAGAAAACAGCAGCTCAGTTCTCAATGTAAGGGGTCCGGTATCAGTCCCACCCTGGTAGCTGAGGGCTCATTCTGAGAACACACTATCCTTGATAACTCTTTTCATTTCCCTGTGCTTCATTAACAGTACAAAAATCACTTTTTTGTGGGGTGTTGCAGCACAGACCATGTCTGCTTTGCTGCAGAAAGGACTGTGAGCAGGCAAGCAGCTACAATATGTGAATGAATGTTTTTGTAGTTAAGGAATATGAATCTGTGAGATTTGGGCTCTTTTCTGGCATCTATTAGGCTGCCCTCCTAGCTTATGGACAAGAAGTTTTAAGCCACAGGCTAAATATAGCTTCTGGTTTTTACATTCAGAAATTTTTTTGGTATTATTTCTCCCAGCGGGTTATACAGATTAATGTTAAAACAGTTAATACAGGGGATGGTTTTAAGTGCTTGAGAGAAACTACATCAAGAAAATTTTTATGTTTTATGTGACAGGTAATTACTCTAAATGAGATTCTCTTTAGAAGGCCTGCACTGGCAATGATAGCTTTTGGAAATATTCTTTAGAGCAGATATTACATGAAAAGAAATTAATAGAAACTTAGCTTTGGTGGGTACATACAATTCTGAAGGCTTTTAAGCAGGGGAGTAAATAGGTAGCAATGATTCAGTGATTACCAGTTCTCACCTTTCTCCTGCTCTCCTGCTCTGCTGTTCTGCTGTACTCTGTGATGCCACAAGCTGTGATGTCACTTTGGACGAGGTCTCTATTGGTGAATGTCCACACATGGTGGTATTCCTGTCTGACAAAAATAATACCAAAATCCTTGTTTAATTCCTGGTTCTTCAGGACTTCAAGTCCTTCACAACTTGTTCAGTTTAGCTCTAAGCCAAAAATAGATTTACTTGTAAGTAATCAAAATTATGCTTAGAAGAACATTTGCAGTAGTTGAGAGTTTGGGTTTCCTGTATTTGTGAGACCATCACTAACTGCTTTGACAAAAGGAGGAAGTTAGTAATGAAAGGTAATCAGTGCCACTGATGATGATGATGATTATAGAGGCAAAAGAATCAGCATATCGGATGCAAATTACCTGACAGCAGTCTGTATTAAAGAATGTATTAAGAATATAACCTAGCTGGCTGAGGAGAAAAAAGTCTTGTAGAAAGAAAATAGTGTGTTGTATTCCTCCATAAAAACAGAGTCATTTTTTAGGATGCCTAAGATGTGGGCTGGGGAAGGGAGAAAGGGGAACAGGCTGTATGGGCACACTGTTGCATAAAACACAATCCATGATTTCTTTTAGACATCCTTTGGAGTATTTGGAAAGGAGAGCACTTCTGAGAAGGCTGATTTCTAATTTGGGGCTGAGCAAAAGACTAGCAAGGAAAGCACCTTACAATATATTCCAGATGCCACTGTGTTGGGAAAGGAGCACTGCAGAGAGCAGGGGTGCCAAAGCTCAGCCTCAGCACCACCGGTGCCTCTGCTGGGTGTGTCTGTGTCTCTGTGTGTGGCCCAAGAGGTGAAATGTCCCCAGGTCGTTGCTGTTGCTCATGATCAAGGGCTCACCAAGGGAGAACGCACCTACACGTTAAATTTGGTGACACTTCTTTTCTGCACCTGATCAGGGGTTTTGTCAGAATGGAATCCAAGCCATTCTGAGTGTTACAGCAATAGGGGAAAGTCAGACTGAATCATTTCTGAATCTCTTCTACAGGAAATATTTCATGAGAAAGTGTGTGACAAGCATGGCAATAACACACTCGTGTCCCTGTACTGCTTTAAGCAAACGTTTTGTTTTCAGTAGCTGTGACAAGCTCAGTGTAAGATCTAACCTTACTGAAGGCTGAGATGCTTTCTGATTAATGTATTCAGCCTAACATCATTTGCAGATCACTCGAAAGTGTATGTGGTCTTGAGACACAGAAATTAAGATATTTTCACCACTAGCATCTTCTTTTTGGAGGAAGAATACCATAGATGAGATTTTAAAACATGATACATGAATACATCTTAGGCATAGATGCCCTAGACCTAAAGTCATCACTTCTCTCTTTTTGTTGGTTATATCATGACTGGAAATCAGTCTGGCTGTGTTCTTCTGTTTAAAATAAGCAAATGTCCTGTTTTCAACACTTCCACAGGATGTCAGCAGGAGTAGTAGTATGTGATGAATTTAAAGCAAATGCAAATATGTGTTAGGGTTTTTTTCCAAGAGTTAAAAATGTGAGAAAGAGCACATCAAAAAGTATGATGTACAACATTCTGGCTGTTTAACCTAAAAAACATATCCTGAGTAACTATTTTTAGGGAAAAGTAAACACAAGAACTTCTCATATTGAAATTAAGCTCTTCCCTGTTTCTTCCAGTATATTTGTGAAACAAAATGTAGAGCACCTTGATTTGGAAAGGGAAAAAAAGCTACCCTAAGCCTAATCATTTCCCTGAAAAGCAGAACTCCTGAGCTGCAGTTTCCAGATTTACTTACTCTATACAGCGAGCAAAGGGAAGAGGAATAACAAGAGCAAAAGTAAAAAGTCTGAAAAACCTTTGGAAAAGACAATAGCCAAAGTTTCAAATATGGATGGAGGCAGAAGCAGGTTTTAATTTATACCATTGTTAAAAAAAACCTGCAGAAATACTTGTCAGGTTGCAATTCATGGTAGTCTAGTCTATCACCATTTGTTGCCAGGCTCAAAAATTAATTGAATATGAGAAGTTTTTGCATAAAAGTTGTAAAATATTGTCACTAACCCACCCCCACACACCCATTTTATTTCACACTGACAAAAGCTGAGATGAATGAGTTGTTGTCTGGCCCTTCCCACTTTGTATAGTCATTGGCTGGCTTGGTTCTAAAAAGGATTTTAAAAAGGGGAATAATGTGCCTTTGCCTGGGATCTGAGACTGTCAGGGTGCTGAAAAGCTGATCCGTGAGCTGCCACCATGCAGATCTCCTGGGCTGTGTGCGCCGTCTGCGTCGTGACACAAATTACATTTCACTCTGCTCAGGGGTGGCAGATGTTTAAAAATGATGCCACAGAAATCATTCCTGAGATCTCTGAAAATACAGAAACACCGATGGAGCAGACTTTCAGCAACAACAACACAATGAATCAGGCAAAACATGGAGGAAGACACATACAGCAAACTCCAGACCTGAACGGTAAGAAAAATATCATTATTACTGTTTTGGATCATAGCAGAAAATTTTTAAAGGAATACTTGGTATCATATATGGGTTTTTATTAACACTTTTAGGTGTGGCCCAACTGCTTTAAGTGGTAGGAATTTACATCTACTGTTGAAGAAGTATGAATATAAAGATTAGAAAGAATATATTGGAGTTTACTGATGTAAACATCTCTCTGTTGAACATTGCTGCTCCGCCCAGCTGCTCTCTGCAGACAACTCCAATACATAAAATCTGTAGTAGATGTCACTTAACACTTCTCTGTGTTTTGTGAGGAAATATCACAAGTCATCTTTCCCTCTTTTTAGGATGGGGGAATGGGTTGACAATGGAGACAATAATATAAATTCTTAATATTTAGGAACATCCACACCAGTTGTGACTAAGATCCCACATCAAAAGTGGCACATTGAGGTTGTGTTCAGTTACATGAGAGAAGTGTGCTGCTCACTGTCCTTTGCTCACAGACAGATCTTCAGTCAGGTCCCAGCAGCTAAAAATGCCTCATGAATACCCTGTCACTGCACTTGACCAAATGTCTAACTTTAGCAGTGGTGCAGAGCACAAGCCTTCTGAGGAGAGACAGAAGATGCAAAGCTAACACCAAACAGAGAAAGGTAGCTTTGAAAAAGTTTTCCACTGGAAAATAGGGCAAGCTTGGTCCTCCAGACACAAAGCATAAAGCACACAGAGCAACACAGCAACAGATCAACCTTAGAGTTTCCACTGTTGTGCATTGCAGTCTCATTGCCTCCTTTTTCTGGGGACAACTGGAAGGCAATTGTGAATTTCTGCTGCAGCTGTCAGTTAAGGCATTTAAAGCCATGGGGTTAACAGTATTTTAAAAGGAAAAAAAAAAATGAAGAATAAGAAGTAATGCTTTTGAGAGTGTGACCTTAAAAGGTTCTTAAATTCCTAAGAGGGTGGGCACTGTTTCTCCCAGGCAGCCCCACCAACCACCAGGTCAGAGCAGGTTGGTTTTCTTGCCACATCTGAATATCTTCATTTTTTAGCCTCTTACTACTCTTACCACTGATGGGAACCTGCCCCACTGGTATGTGTGTATTTTTTGAAGTGGAAAGGACATTACCTTAAGAAATCAAAGAGTGAAGGAGACTGGGCAGTTGTTAAAGATACCCAGTGGTCTTGCACACTTATTTTGTCATCTTTGGCACAAGGAATCAAAATTATGACCCGAGTGGCCAGACCTTTCTGGAACACAGGACCATGAGCCATGGAACCAGAGCATGAATGATTGTGTGCTGTGTTCATCCTGCACACTTACAGGACTTAAATGCACATGATATAACCCAAGAGCTGAGGCAAATGCCTGCATATTTAACTGTCTGTGCATTATGGTGGTACAATACACCTTATTCAATGCTTGTTTTCTATTACAGATAGACATCATTTTCTTAGATGCTTAGGGAACCTGGGAGTATTAGACTAAGTGCACGTGGAGCTCAGTTCCCAGTATTTTTGTCGCAGCTGACAAGGATTGTTTAATTTCATTAATGCAGTCCTTCCAACTTTTATAAAATGAAACCTTGCTAGCTGTACTTAGACAAATATAAATCTGAGCACTAAAAGTCCTGTTTCTGTACTTCACATTTCCTGAAGTTTTCCTACCAAAAACTGAAATGTCTGTACAAATACAAATTCTGTCACTAATGATTCAGGGTCAGAATTCTCTTTTGATGAGCTAAACCTTGCACACAGTGAGGAGAATGGGCCTAACAGACACAGCCTTGTCTGTGAGTTGACCTTTGAAGGCTTCCACCACAAGTAGTGTTCCTGAGTTAAAACTGTCCTTTTGACTAAGAGAAGAACATTAATATGTATTTATCTAGAAGAAGTTATTGGATAAACACTTAAAAACCAAATTTTGTGTCTTCCCAACAAGTCAATTAACTAAGCATGTCATTTGCAAAAAGAGACACTTTTGGGAAAAGTTATGTTCCTACAATTGGAAAGTTTCTTAATACTTAATGTTTCATTTGCCTATAATTATCCATTGAGAAAAAGGAGAGGAAAAAATCTGTAAGGTTCCTAACAGCCTGAAAATGCCTCTAGCTGTCTTGAAGGAAACTATGTGGGACATGTGGAATTATCTCAGGGAGTAGTAAACTTGGAAAAGCTGGTGCCTGGATAGTGGAAATTCCTTAGTGCTGTTGTTACCTGCGATTTCTCTAACCTGGAACACAATATGCAAGCTGAAAATCACTTAAGGAACACTTTTTTTGTTGCAAAAGAATTTAAATCTGGAGTCAACATCTGAAGTCGATAGAGTTAAATGAGAGCAGTGGGGGAAGGTGTTGCTCACAGGTAAATGAAGCCAGGAGAATACTGCCAACAATTCCCAGCTACTGCTGGGGCTGGACTCCAGCAGCTCCATTTCCCCCCTGCACAGCACTGACATGGAAGGTACCTGGTGGATTTTATTCACCAATCTGTACATTGTTATTCGAGGGTCTCACAGCTAGAGCAGCCAAATAGTCAGGAGCTGCAGGAGTGAGCCTTTGGAGGTATTTCTCCTGAAAATCTGCTGTTCAAGACATTCAGCTTGTATCTGGCTCAGAGAGGGATCTGCTACAGAAAGTGTCGTGGTTTGACACTGGCCAAACACCAGGCACCCACAAAAGCCACTTGCTCACTCTCCCCTGCCACAGCTGGGCAGAGGACAGAAAAATTAACTAAAGGTTCATGAGTGGGGATAAGGACTGTGAGAAAACACTCCAAGGGTAAAACAGGCTCAGCTTAGAGGTACAAAGCGAATTCATTACTAACAAAACCAGAGGAGGATAATGAGAAGTAAAATAAACCCTTAAACACACCTTTATTCCCCCACCCCTCCCTCCTTCCCACCGACAGCGCAGGGAGACGGGGCAGGGGGGTTTGGTCGGAGCTTTCTCAGAGCTGGCAGAGAAAGCAGCCGGGAATTAACGCGTTCCTCGTTCGCAGATGCCTCCGAGTTCAGCTGCCGGGAGATGCGCACCACGCGCTACGTGACGGACGGGCCGTGCCGCAGCCTGAAGCCCGTCAAGGAGCTCGTGTGCTCCGGCCAGTGCGTGCCCTCGCACCTCCTGCCCAACTCCATCGGCAGGGGCAAGTGGTGGCGCCAGAATTCCCTGGATTACCGCTGCATCCCCGCCCACAGCCGCACGCAGCGCATCCAGATGGCCTGTCCCGAGGAGGAGACTCGGACTTACAAATTCCGAGCTGTCACGTCCTGCAAGTGCAAGCGCTACACTCGCTACCACAACCAGTCTGAGCTCAAGGACTTCGGGAAGGAGACTGCCAGGCCTCAGAAGAACAAGAAGCCCCATCTCTCCAGAGCCAGGAGCAGCAAATCTAACCAGCACGAGTTAGAAAATGCTTATTAGACGGTGGCTCTGGGTGACACAGACTAGCAGCTCTGGATGTTTTGTAAACCATCAAAAGGCACTCAGAGGCCACAGCATGATGTTCTGACTGCAGCAGGTTCCAATTCCTTCTGCTAAGCTGGGTCAAAGGCTCACATAGGCAAAAATCGATCAGATTATAGCACTTATGGTCTGATAAGAGAATGAGATAAAGCGAGCTGGAGGTAGCTGGAGGTGCCCCTTGGAGGTTCACGCGAGTTTGTCTTGTGCGAGTAGGAAGGCAGAGGAAGGTGAAGCTGTTATGGTGACAATCACGCTTTGCTAGAAATCATTCCACTCACTTCACGTGAAAAGAATACTGAGATCCCTTTCCCAGACAGTGATGCAGGACAAGCTTGCAATTAGGGAAGCACCAGGAGAGTTAGCACTCTCTGAAGGAGCTGTAGAAAGGTTGGGGTAACAGGGATTTCAAGTTATGGTGAATGAAGTCAAATTGTTGGGAAATTAACACACTATCAGATGTCCTTATGCACCAGGTGTTTCCTCTCAAACACAGAAATCAAAACATGACACTAGTGTTCTCAAAACAGAAATAAACGTGTGACAAATCTATTTAATACTCTTAATTAAAAGATTATGGGGTAAAGATTCAAAACTGAGATCTGGCAACTAAAAACTATATTGATTTAGGAACAATTATTTGTTTTAGGGACAATTCAACAAATTCTAGTAAGTGGAGCAGATTCATGAAAGGGATGCTCCTCTCAAACCAGGTGACCTCACTGATGTTTGTCCTGTAAACAGCTGACGATATACATAGTTTAACATAGAAGATACTGATTATTCCTTATTTCCTAGAACAAGTTTGACTTTAATATGAGCTTAGATATGTCCATTTACATTTTCTGTTCTGTAGAGTTTGAATTATCTGGCCCCACACTCTGTAGCACTAAAACTGTGCAAACCAAGCTCTGTGAGTAAGGTGGTGGTTCTGCATTAAAAGTGAGCCTCTGCTAAGTCATGAATTCCTCTAGAAAAGTCTTTAGTGGATGCAGCTTTGGTAAGTTTTTAGTTTGGCAGCAGCTTTCCTTTACTTAGCTTCTCAGCACTCAGACTAATGTTTGTGTTTTTACATTAAAGAATATTGTTAGAAAGTGAATTGTCACATAGTGTATACGTCCTGTAGAATTTATGCTGAAATAATATAAACTGTGGAAATTTGCAATGTTGATAGGTTTTTCAGTTGTTTTATGTGGGACCAGAACCTAGAGAGAAAAGGTATTTCAGAGAGTGAATTACGTATTTATTTTTTTTCAGAAATTATTTATGCAATGTTTTAACTTGTAGAGAATGAGAAGTAATACTGCTTTAAAAATATTAGTCTGTTATTTTTAATTTTAAATACATTGTTAATAAAGTAGAAACAATGATTAATTATAGAAAGACTCATTGATTTTCAGCTACAGTGTAAAGCTGATTTCCTGCAAATCCAGTGATTCACAGAACAGTCAGGGTGTCAGCTCCAGTTTCTGGGATGGAAAGTGTCGAGGTCCTTAATTCTAACAACCTACACATCCCTGAAGAAACTCCATCCTGGAACTCCTGGCTCTAGTACATGATGTTTCTTGTGGAAAAGGTCTTCCTGGGCAGATGTGTAGCTCAGAACTATTTCCACATTCTCATTTCTGCTTGCCCTGGGGGAGTGACATTTCCTGATTCGTATGTTCACAACCAGATAAAGCCACCAAAGAAAACAATAAATCTGTGAACAATCAATCAAGATTTCTTGATTGAAATCTGATTGCTTCAGATTTCTTCCATTGAAAAAGGAAAATGTGTGTGCAATCCCCTTGCAAGTGCTGCCAAGCAACAGTTAAAAATTTTTACAGTATGGTATGGTAGACCTATGCTTATTTTCATTTAGTCTTTAAGAAATATTTTCCAATAAAGTGAGAGAAAACTGAGCTTGGACAGGACATAGCATGCAGATCTTTCAATGCAGATGTAAAGATGAACAGCTTTTCAAGACAACCAGTATATAAGGTGTCCTTTCATTACTATGATTTGATACATCCTATAAAAACCCAAAATAAACCAGTGTCATAACTGCAACAACATTTTCCTGACTTATCTTTGACTTCATGAATTTGACACTTGGGGCTTAATTTCCAGAATTCAGTATGAGCACCTTCAAGTACTGCTGGAGTGAGAAAAGCTGTTCAGTTTTCTGGGAAGGTGTTCCACAGTCTCACAAGCATCTAAAGTCACTGGGATATTGTTTTTAAAGTGTTGATTGTGATTAGCCAGTGAAAGAGACTTGCTCCACTTCATCCCAGACTTCATCCTAGGTTTCAGGCAATTCAGAAGCATCAGGCCTGCTTCAGGTGAACCAGTAATGTCTTTCTCCCAAATATTTCACCTTGAAGAGATCCTTTTCCCCCAAAAAATGTGTTCTCCCATACAGTTCTTGTCTACCAAAAGTGCCAATGTTTCCTGGTGTTAAACTGCCACTCAGAATCTTGCATTTTTCTAACTTACAATGTGAGGATTCACTCTTTGCAAGTTAGAAAAGCTTTTACAAGGATCCCAGTGGATGAGGAGTCCTGGGGCACTTTTACTGCTGAATTTCCTCTCAACACCCACCCTGTTTGCAGTGACTCCTCACTGTTTTACCACAGGTTAGAGGTGAATGAGATGAGCAGTCTGCAGATATGATTGGTCTTCTATAATCTTACTCCTGAAACATTCACCTGCAACCACCACTTTTGCAATTTATGTTACCAGGAGAGGAGTAGGAAATAGTAGTGTTTTGCTAACAGCTGGAAAAATCAAAATATAGGATGTTTCAGAGGTAGACTGCTACATTCTCCTCCACCCCCACACCCATGTGGGTTCTTTTCAGACAGAGAATTTGGGATTGTTTATTCATTCATTTATTTATTTTTGCAATCACTCATTTTTTTAACCTTTAATATAGGTGTGCATGATCTGAGAGGAGATAGCATCCCTGACTGTGGGTTTGAGAAAGTGCCTGTAGGAAATTTGAGATTCTCTTCTACACAGAATTATACACTTTCAGTTCTTTCCACAGAATGGACAGTGACTTGCCAGGTGCTATGTGCTCCTTCTACAAAAGCATTAGATGGTTTTTCTTCAGAGCTATAAACTCTTCAAAGAGGAGTGAATGTCTTCAGTGTAATTTTTGCAATAAAACAGCACAATTGTGCATCGTTTAGGTGCTGCTGGGATAAAATAGTAACAGGTCACTGCTTTTACCTTCCCTTGGCTGGAGCCAGCTGCCTGTCAGAGCTGAACAACTGCCACAATGGGAAGTCCTCAGAAAAGCAATCAAGTCATTTTTTTTCAGGCAAAATTCATGATTTCTCCAAATCTGCTTTTCCCCCCCGTTTTTATTTCCAACAGTTTGTGTAGAGCGTGGCACATTCCCTGCAATACACTCACTGGCTTAAAATAGTCAGTGTGCTTACTCCATTTCTTTTTCTGGCAAAAATACAATTCTGCAATTATTCAGTGAAAAGCAAATCTACCAGCAGAAGAAGGAGCCTGTTGGTATCCACAAGGCCCCAAAGATTTTGCATGAGGTTCATCTTTTTAATTAGAAATTGCACAATAAAGAGCATAACTTTCTCCAGTGAGGTCCTAGGCCCAGAAAACACATTACATGTGTGTTCTGCAAGTGTGGTTGAGAAAGTCAGCATTGTGAAATACGGGAGGAATAAACATGTATTTTTTTAGCCATATGACATCAACTTATAATTAGCTTGTTTCACTCAAATTAGTGCAGCATATGGGCACACAGAGCAACTTTTCTATAATAAACAGCCTCGAGAGCCTTAAATTATCATATAACATATTTATATGTAGCTGGAGTTTGGATTGAACAGACTGTGCAGCTGTAACCTGAAATTTGATAAACTGGAACTCCCCTTGACAGGCCAGTAATGGAAGTCCACTTTTAAAATAACTCAGCATTTAAAACACAGCCAGCACAAGCTGCAGAACTTGCAACACATGCAGCCAAAGTTATTTAGTTACACAGAACAGTGCAGCTGCTCCCCTTGCAACACATGCAGCCAAAGTTATTTAGTTACACAGAACAGTGCAGCTGCTCCCCTTGCAGCCCTAGAGCCATCGAAGGGAAAATTTGGCTCCAAGTTTTTTCAAGGGATTGACATTTCTCATCTCTTCCCAGAACTGTGGAAACAGTTTTAACACTGAATCTTGGAGAGTTGTAGTGTCCAGCAGCAGAGTTTTGTGGACAGGGCTCATGATGCCTGGATGCCATTGAATTAGGAACATGGGGCTTTGCTGTAATTTTTTATATTATTTTTTATATTATTCACCAAAATGAGTTTTCCACTCGCTGGAGTGTGAGAAACATAATGTGTCTGAAGACCAGAGGGAGGAAGCAATGCTGATTCTTCTGTCATTCTTAACCATTTCTGATGCTCTATCCTGAACTGGTTATTTCTATCAATCCCAAAAGCTTTCACTGTTCCTTTATGAGAACAAGTCCTTACCGTAAAAAGAGGATAATAAAACTAATCAGTAAAACCTGAATTGAGGCAAAACTCATCAGCACACGCCCTGCTGATTCTGAAGTGAACAGATAACAAACACAAAGAGAATCTTCAAAACATCTCCCCTTTACCACATCACAGTGTAAGGATAAATGGGGCACTTCCAGGGATGGGGCAGCCACAGCTTCTCTGGGCAACCTGTGCCAGTGCCTCACCACCCTCACAGTAAAGAACTTCTTCCTAAAATTGAGCCCTCTTCCAGTTTAAACCATTGCCCCTCAATCTGTTACTCAACTCCCTGATACAGAGGCCCTGGCCATGTTTCCTGTAGACCCTGTTTAGGTGTTGGAATTCTGCTCTAAGGTCTTCTGGAGCCATAAACACCCATTTTAGCCATCCCAGGTGAGGCAGTGTGTGATGTGAATCAGGGTTTTTTGCCCCACATTAGCCACTTATATCACAATTGATACCAGTGGGCCTGTCAGGACACTTGGCAACTCACATGTCAGATTGAAATTGTGAATTTTCTTATGAACTGCTGCTGCACCCATGATGTGAGCACACTGGTCTGTTCTTGGTGTCCATAAGGGTAATACCAGCATTTTCACCTCAAAGGGGAGTAGCCCCAAGTCCTTGACTGAGTCCTGAGTCCCAAATCCTTGACTGAGTTACAAATCCAAGGTCCTGCACCTCCCTACTGAAGACTCCCACATCAGGCTGTTTGCAGCATTATCCCAAAGGCTCAAACTTTCTAATTCATGGCTTTCCAGGCAATTTAAATACACTCTCAAACCAAGGAATAAAAGGGTATTTATTTCACAGTTATCAAGCCCCTAAATTAAACTGACTTCATTATCACTCCACCAACAATTTAATGCTTGTAGCATGAGGTTATTTCAATTAAGAAAACAGCTCAGCTCTGGCTAAATAAATAAGTGATGTCATTCTTCATTCAGACCTCCAGATTCTTTGGTGTAAAAACTTCCCTTAGGAGAGGTTTTGGGACACTGTGGCTCCTCTGAGACTATTTACATCTCTCAATTTTTCTAATCCCTTCTTCCTTCCTTCCTCCTGTCTATTTCCTTCCCTTTCACTATAAACTGGCCAGTATTTAACTCTAATGCTTCCAGTCTGCCCAACATGCTTTTAGAATTGGGTGGTTGTTGGTTTGTTGTTTTGTTGGGGTTTTTTTATAACCAGAAATAAGGCTTAATTTAAGGTAATTACTCTCCCATTTGGAGAGTTTTGCTATTTGCAGGGCCTTATTTTTTTCCCTAGTCAAATTAGCAGGAGAAGTTAGTTTTAAAAGTGATAGTTTTCTCCTAAAATTGTTCTTCAGATTAAGGGTGGTACTCAAAACCAGAAACTTCTCACTCATGTTGCATTTCTGCATGTCTAGAAACAAAAGTAGTGCTATCAGAAAATTATTGAGGGGAGGAAGAGGACAAACAATGACAGACTTCGAGTGAAAATACAATGTGTGTTTAAGCCTGATCACCAATTATTATGGGCTTCCAAATTAATTAATCTTCAAATCAGAGGTGTCCAGAGTCCTCCTTGGAGTCAAAAATAAGTCCATTTGAAAAGATACTCTTGTCTAGAGCTCGGTTTTTTTCAGTAACATCTCTAATATGGTGTTGAGAGCTCACAGTCAGTCATAAGGATTGAAATTGCCCTTGCAGTGGAACAACAGGACTTTGTGGAATGAAAAGTGTTAATAAATGCAAATGTTCAATGGAGCCCAGTCCACTGACAGGAATAAGTGATAGGATATCCTTAGTGGGAAAGCTGGCATAATTTCAGAATTCAAGTATCACATCCTCAAACAGATCCCGTTCTCCTACTTGGAGTGCTGTCTGTCTAACCTGTAAGGATTTTAGCTAGTTTTTCATTCTTTTGGGAGTTTGGAACCTCAAAGGGGCCACTGGATATGTGTGCAAGTGGTTTGCAGCACAGTCTGAACTGGCAGTTTGCATGTGAGCAGTAAACTCAGATAATTTCCAATTCATTTTTCAGCTACACAGCCCTCAAATCTGTAATTCTGGTTTGGTCAGCAGCAGCATCACTCTGTGTTTCCTGAAAAACACCACTGTTATTTTAAAGTGTGTGTTACATATAGACATGCCAAAGGACCTTGAATTTACTTGCATTTCTCTGCAAACTGTGGAAATACAAAATGTAATATATATTTAGAATGCTCTGCTGTTTAGAGCACAGATAGAAGGACACATGCCAAAGGGAATTCATCCAAATGTTTTTTATGGGTGGTCTTTGGGGAAATGGCAGGTAGGTTAAAATTTATTTGCACCTGGCTATTCAGGGAGACCTCACACACAAGTCTGGTGAAAGGCTGGCCCAGAAAACTTAAAAACAAAAACAAAACCAAAAAAACCCCAACATAAATAAGAAGAAAGTCATGCCCAAGAGATAACTGCAACTGATATGGGTTTCAGTGGAGCTGTACTGATTTCTGGCATCTGGATCCTAAGACAGTATTTAAAGGACAATCACCCAGACTGCATTTGTGCAGTTTAAAAAATGATCTTCTACATATGAAAGGCCAAAAAAGCCATGCTGATCAGCCAGAACAAACACATTTAGCAGTAATAACAGAAGGATTTTTCATATCTGCAGCCCATGGCAACTTGAAATTAGTTAATTTTCAAAAAAATCACTCTAAGTTACTGGCCAGTGTATAGACAGACTTAGCTCCAAGTAGCACATACATAAGGGATATAGATGTAAAAGAAATAAATGAAAGTAGAATAGGATAAATATATTTCAATTGTGTGGCAATATATTTGTTAAGGAAGAAAAGCAGCTGGAATATTGGCAAGGCAAATCAGAAAAGCTGAAATGGGGTCTGAGTTACTAAATCCATTTTGTTTGACTGACCAAAGCCTTGAGTCCTGTGCATTGTGGGTGTTTTGTGTCCTAAATTACAATATCTGGCAAGAAAAAAAAATTGC
Organism: Ifrita kowaldi; assembly: GCA_013398055.1. NCBI lineage: Eukaryota > Metazoa > Chordata > Aves > Passeriformes > Cinclosomatidae > Ifrita > Ifrita kowaldi. The sequence goes on along the minus strand of VZRS01012051.1, from coordinate 73,235 downwards.
ATTTTGTCTTTGATCCTCAGTTAAAGCAGACTGAGAAAATCCCTTAATAATTGGTTAATAGTTCATGGGGCTAAAATTGTTGTTGTAGCACAATCTGTGGGAACAACACAGGAGAAACATTTCCTGCAGAAAGAATGCTGAAGTTTAATTACTACACATCACATGAGAGAGAATTTCAATTTTTAGGGCCCTGTGTTCAGACAGTTACTAGGTAGCCAGCTTGTAGTGGAATATTGATGCTTTAGTCTAATCTCTGCTGTGCCAGAGAACAGTGGAGGGGCCTCATTCTCATGATGGGGTAGGAGGAATGCTACACATTTCTTAGGTCTTATCATCATGTACATTGCTATGCCAGGCAGTTTAATTAATAACTGTCGACATCTTGTCATTTATCATTACTGAAACAGGAGGTGAGGACCCTTCCATGTGCATGCTGTACAAATAAATTAAAGTTGTCTCCCCCAGTCTCACGGGTTTGCTGCTGTCACTCACTCGTGTTGTCCTTCCTGCAGTTCAAAGAGTCGCATCTGATCTTGCTCCCAGGGCTGGGCAGTTATTTGTGTCCTGTAAAACAAAAGCACATGCAAGCCTGGTGGATAATCAACCAGCAATATTGCCAGAGAGAATTAAATTATTAAGTTCACCATAAGACATTTACCACTAGATTTTAAATGGACAGCAAGGAAGACTGTTTCACGAGCAAAGAAATGCACAGAAATGCGTCCTTGAGATAGTGTGGAGACAGGACAGGCAGATAATGATGTCAAAATAAGCTTTTTCACTGACTTCAAATGTCATTAGAGCAATATCACAAAGCTAAATACTAACTAGCTCAGTAGAAGTAAATTACTCATCTTTGTTTGAAATCACATGCACCATTCTGCACATGAATGCTCAGGATGGCTCTGGGTACTGTGCGAGATTTTGTTTCCAACAAAATCAAGCCTAAAAATCTTTCTCCCTGTGAGTGCTTTCATTCTTAGCAGCAATTTACAGGAAAAACCAATTCCAACTGAAATGATAGAGGTAGTGTGATGGACACACTTCCAAACACTATCTATTTTTGGTAAATAAAATAAAAGGTTTATTAGACGTGCTCTGTCTTCAGGGTCACAGCATGCAGGGACTGTACACAGGGAACAGGAGCTCCACAGATATTGTTATTTAAGTTTAAAAAAACCCCAAACTGAGCTCCATTTGCTCTGTACAATACACTGAATTGTGAGAAATTTTCATGTTAATTTGTGATTGCAGACAGAGCTTCCTGTGTCTGTCGAAGACAAATGATGGAGCACTTCAGTTTTCACTTTGCAGGCACGTCTGGCTGACTGATGGAGCTGCCCCATTCATGGCTGTTGAAGGCAGCAGTAAGTGATGGACTCCTGCAGGGACTGCCAGAACCTCCCAGACAGAAGAAGGGTGCTGGCTGCCTTTAAAGAATCATATTAAGCTGCAACTCACTAAAGTATTTGTTAAAGCCACTGGGATGATTCAGGCCACGCTTTCACCAGGAAAGCAGTTAAGAAAACTGTGGGATATAGCAGTGAGACCCTGTAAAGTGTCCCAACTCTGACCCTACATGCAGGAGAGCTTCTGCAGCACTGGGTAGGATGTGTTGCCTTCCAATTATCCACTAAAATTTTGTGAAGAGAAGACATGCTCAAGCAGACACCAGCACACAGATAAGTGCAAACAAGAAAATCGTGCACCAGAGCTTGTGAGATCCTCTTGTCTGAAATGCCACAGGGACAAAAAGCAACAGGCATGAGATGGACCAAAGCAAAGAGACCGTGCACATGCCAGCCTGAGCAGAAGCCCATGGCAGACCCAAAGAGCTGAACTGTGAGTGCATTTTAATAATGTGAGATGTGGTAATTCTGGCCCCTTCTGGCTGCAGTAAATTGCCCTGTTTGGCTGGAGCTGAGCTGAAATAGCACGTTGGGCATGCATCAGGAAATTACCTCAGAATATACGAAGCCTCAGCCTCTAGGTGATAAGTAAGGGCCCAACAAATTAATCTCATCATCTGCATTCATCTTTGGATGCTACTCTGTGCCAGGCCACAGTGTGTGGGCTGGAGCCTATTTTTTTTTCACTTGTCTAACTTAAATGGGTAGTTTGAGTTACTATGATACAAATGTTCTATTCTGTGCTGTCTGCACTGTAGATTGTTCTTACTGAAATAGGAAGAATTATCATGTCATATTTTACAGACCTGTGGACAAATGATTATGAGCTTTCTTTTGTCAACATATTTTGAATTATACATTATATAAGTCTGGTGAAGGGAATTTATGGACATCCTCGGTCTATTTTCCTTTAATGGCAAGCATCTTTATTAATAATTGTAACTTAATTATTTATTATGCCATTCAGAATCCACTCACTTCTACAGTCTATCTCTGAATTGCATTCCTCACTGTATTACCAAGCCCTTTCAAGATCAAAAATCACATCTAAGTGAAATGGAAAAAACACTTGCCTTACACTCATGGTTGGAATTTAGGTATGCTGTTAAAAAAAAAGAAAAAAAAATAACACATTACTTCACATTATAGAGAACAACCCACCATCCATTTCAAAGAAACACATTTCTTTTTCCAAAATATGTCAGTAAATTTTGCTGCCGTTTGAATGTTTCAGCAGCAGGAAGAACAGAATCATTACAACTCTCCCTTTTTTCCCTGACACACACAGGGACTATAAGACATAAGAAAGACAGGCAAACCTTTCTTTTGCCTATAGTCTATCTTTCTTGGGTTCATTTTAGAGATAGCAAAGGAAGGATTTGGGTGTTTTCTCCAAATCTGCTATTTATTCTGAAACCTAAATGCTTTTAGGCACAGGAAGAGCAATTTGTGTGCCGAGTTTCTTAGACTCTTAGATAAATTTATGAATATGTGCTCAAGACACAAAGACCCCACAGATTACTGTGAGAAATAATCCTTTTACTGCAATATCAGTCCTTAATGATTAGTTTCTGATCCTTGGCAAATGATAAGAAGCATGACAATAACCAGAGGAGAATGCATGTAATATCATTCATTTTGCCAGCTCCTTTTCTTTGTTCTGCAAACAGGAGCTAACAATCTATTAACAAGTCATCCCCAAATGGTGGTTACACATGATAGATGTACCAAAAGTTAATTTTCTCTCTGTCTCTACTTTCTAGAAAAGGGAAATTATTTATTGGATGAAATCTAAGGCATGCAGAGATGGGAGTACAAGCGGTTTTTACTGGTACCAACATGTGAATATTTCTATTGCAACACTCTGTTGCTTTAGTTGTCTCTACCCTTTATATTTGGGAATAGATTCTTACTCTACAAAACCATTCAATCAAATGCCTCTCAAATAAGAACACCCTGCTGGTATAACCCCATGGAAGGAGGCTTCCAGGCAAAAGTCTGTAGCAGATGACACAGAAGAAAAAAGAGTTTTTCTTGTGTTAGTGAGTTGTAGGAGACACAGTTTGTGGGAGGATTCTTTCTGAAACATTCCTCGATATCTAACTCTGCTAGTGCCAGCCATAGTGTCTTGTATAGCTCTGCTGGACAAACACAGAATTACCTGGCTTCCAAACTGAGCTGGAGTTCTTAGATGTGCTAACTGTCTAAGAAGAAACAGTACCAGAGAGAAAATTCAACCACGTGCAGCATTAACTCTGTTGGAAACCTAGAAGATTGGAAAACACACCTTTATCTATCATAATTTATGAAAAACCCCAAGCTCCCTGTTATCTGAAGGCCTAGGACTGACTCCTTCGGTGAGAAGATGGTCCTTGGAGAGAGGTAATTCTTATTCCTGCAAACACAGATCTAAAGTTGGTCAAGGTATGAGAAGTCATATATCTAAGACTTTTTTCTTTGCTTCTGTGGTTATAAGCAGCTTAACACTTTAAACTAGGAACAATTCTTCGTGTTCTAAAGGAAATTCAATATGTTTATGGATATTTGGATGGTTAAAGAAGTGGAAGAATAAAATGTTCACTATTTCTGCACAGTGGGCGAGGCAAAGCTACTACCTTAAAAGTTAAAAACAAAAATTAAAGTGACCCTTAAAATCTATACACACTAATATTTAGTCCATGATCCCCCTACTGATGATACATAAACCAAACTGATTTATTTATGGCCTTCCAATGTTAGTGTGATATTGAAGGGGGATAGTTATTCCATCTATGGAAGTCCAAAGCTCTGTGGCACAGAATTCCACACTTTGGCTACAAGGCCAGAGACAATTGCATTTTTGCAAGGAAAGGGGAGAGAAAAGGTCAGAAGCTGATTTATTCATTAGCCTGTACAAGAGCATAACACTTTGAAATTGTCACTGAAACAGCGACTCCAGCTACAGGGACTAGAATTCAAATATTAGGACAAGAATTTTGTGTTTAAATTCTCTGAGCAAGGGAAAAATTCAGATTTATGCTTGCTATCCTTTTGTTCACACTTCTGTTTGCTGAAATACCCTGCACCAGTCTGGTATTGGTCTGGCTTGGTCACCTGACTGTTACCCACTGGGGTCACCGTGACATCTCAGAAAACACCAAACTGGTGAATTCACAAAGTTTGCTCCTTACTCCAGGATCATGTTGGTAGAACCCTCTATTCTCTGCACTGTTCCTCCTGCTGGGTCAGCTCCTGGGAGGGGACCAGGAGAGCCAGAGGCTGGGGACATACCCTCAGGGCTGCTTCTCTTGAATGACAACCCAGCCAGCTTGGCTTCAGCAAAAATTCCTGTCTTCAAGCCCTAATTACTGTGCTGGCACAGCACTCTGAGTGGTTTTTCTAATTGTTTGTATTTATTTGCAAAGTTGCTACTGCACAGGGTCCTGTGATAAATATAATTCCACTCATGGCTAATTCGATGCTTTTTTGGGGGTAGAAGGGAGAGTAATTTCATGGTAAACCATAATTACTAGTACAAGAAGTACCTTAATTGCCAATCCAATCTGAGGGAGTAGCTGAGGCTCAAATCAGCCTAATTAGAATTCTACTTGTTCATAATAAATAAGCGGAAATTACTAATTGGATCTAGCCTACAGTATTCTAAAAGTGTGAATTTAATGTCAGTTTGTGTTTAATTTTGGCCATTTCCTACTTGCATTGGACTGACAGTCTAGCACAGAACTGAACAGAGCAGACATCTGAGTCCTCTAAGTCTTCTCTTTCTGTTGGCTTCTAGTGGCAGAACAGACAACTTGATAATGCAGCCTGTCACTGCTGAGTGCTGAATATCTAATTCCAACTGTAGGTGCAACACAGACACCTCCAATCACCACGTGGAAAAATCCTTTTAGATTTCAGGTCCCTGTTCCTCACCTTTTCTGATGAAACCACACTCGTTTGCATGTTAAAAAGGCCTTATTTTATTATTTGGGTAATTCATGGCTAGAAACTATGGTTTCTGGTTGCTGCCAAATAAAAAGAGGAACTAATATTACAATATACTGATAGCTTGACTCCAGCTGTTTATCAAATACGTATTTAATCACAAGCATAAACCACATTCTGCCTGAAAGGAGGCTGTAGCCAAGTGAGGGTCAGCCTCTCCTCCCAGGCAACAGTGACAGGACAAGAGGACACGGCCTTGAGCTGCACAAGGGAGGTCTGGGCTGGACATTTGGAAGAATTTCTTCACAGAAAGGGTGATGAGAGCTTGGAAGGCCCAGGGACATGGTGGAGTTACCGTCCCTGGAGGTGTTTAAGGAAAGCCTGGACGTGGCACTCAGTGCCATGGTTTAGTTGATGAGGTTGTGTTGGGTCATAGGCTGGACTCGATGATCCTAAAGGTCTTTTCCATCCTAATTGATTCTGTGATAACAGAAGGCTGTCGCCCACATTTCTTCCCACTTCTTCCCATAACTGAGATACTCTTGTAGGCCTGAAACAGCACTAGAAAGCATAAACAAAGCATCATAAAAATATTTCTTCTGTGGGTTTCCCTCTTATTTTTTTTCCTAAGAACTCACTAGTTGGTAATGGGAATATTATGTTAGACCTGCAAACACATCCTAACTTGTGGCTGACAGATGTGTTCAGCAGATTTGACAATTAGAACATTATAGTAATAAAAATTCTGTCAAAGATTTTTCATTTCCAGTGAACCTTGCCAGTCTGCTGAAGTCTCTTCACTACTAATGGGGCACTGAAGATTTGTTAATTACAGCAGGCACGGGTGCAGCAGCTTTATGTCTTAAAGAGTCCCCTGAAAACATAGGGATAAGAAACAACTGTGGGAATCAGAATAGACCAATTGTGGCATCAACCTGGTCTTGTAGAGCTCTCTCCAGTGAGTAAGAGTAATGTTAACCAGTCAGACTGACTGGCCAAGAGATAAATATCCTATCCAAACCCCAAATGTCAGGCTGTTTAAATCTGTCAGTAGCCCTATACCCTCCTAGCCAGTCACAGTGTAACACATACTTTGGAATCAGTAGCTCCTCTTCACCCCATTTTTAGCCTTTTTCCCCTTTTTTTTCCTCTTTTTTTCCTTTTTTCTTCTTTTTTTTTTTTTTTTCCTATTTTGAGTCCTTCAGAAATAAATAGAATTCCTTGGGGGGTTTTTTAGATCAGCTTCTGTTCTCATAGCTTCTGGGCAAATAGTTCCTTATTTGCAAGAGGGCTTAAGGCCCTGGGAACCCAGCAAGGGGCAAGTGGAGGAGCTGCTCACACTCTTTCTTACCAAGTTAAAAATCACTTTTTCTATCAATCAAACCCTACATGAGGCCTCCTTCAACTTACAGGCTCCTCACCTTTGTGTTATGATCCTGCCAGTCACTGTCATGGCAACCACAGAGACCATTCCAGCTGAGGAAAATGCTACTTTTTTGGGGTAGCCAGTTGCTTGACACTTTAAAAAATAAAGCATCCACTAGAAAAATTTTACCTTTTTTTTTTTTTTCCCCATGCATGGAACTAAAAAGAGCAAGACATGTAGTACTCAAGAAAATGTGAAAATCAAATTTTTTTCTCCATAAACCATAACTGTTACATCCTGAGTCACAGCAGGAACCATGGTGCCTCACTGTCTTTGAGCAACAAACCACAGGAGTGACTGTCACAGTCACCTTCCAGCACAGAATTTTGGTCCTCACACACATTTCTCCCACAATAGCAACAGTCCAATGACCAGAAAGAAATTAGCATCTCCCCTCACTCCCAGACAACAAGCTGGCAAACACACTTATAATTTGCTGCAGGGACCTGGATTGTATAAGTTATAAGCACAAAATAAAACCAAATGGGGAAACAGCCACAAGGCAAGGACTACAACCAGGGAGAGGGGGAGCATGAATGCAGCAAATCTGTGGAGAGCCTTGTCCCTGCACCCAAAGGCCACACACCAAAGGCTCAAGGAGTCTGAATGTGCCCCAACTCCTGGGCTTGTCCTTGTTCTATTGCAAAAATGAGTCTTCAAAATTCTCTTTTTATAAATCCTGAATTGTCCTGCCTGAAGCCATAATTTCCCTCCTCCTCCATTAACTACAGTGGAGGGTGTGTGACCTTGTGTGCTTTTGTGGGCTCTGCACTTCAGCATCGGCCTTTCCTCCAAGAATTGCTCCAGCTGTGAATTTATTAACTGCTCCCTGTGCTCAGGTGTGGGCTCCTTTCACACGAAGGAGCCCCTCGCTGCTTTTCCTTGCCCCTCAGCTGGAAGCATGCTCCAGCTCTCAGCTGCATCCTGAGGGATGGGCAAGCAAATCCTGCCCAGGGGCTGTGGGACACACTATGGAAAATCCATGGAAATTCACACATTCACCAAGCAGGGGACAGGTGCTACAATTTAGTGATTTCTTTGAAATAATTTTTCATGTAAGCCAAAAGAATATTGGAGGACCTTGATAAAGCATCTTCATGCTTCTAGCCTATACTATTTTATTTTGTTTACTTATTTTTAAGTGGAAGGAGGGGAGGGGGAAGGCACCATTTTATTTAAACCTCATCTACAACTTCAGAGTTGTTTCTTCACCCAGAATTGCGGGTAGACATCTCCACCTCGTGGCGTGAAAACAAAGTAGCCTTCGAAAAATTCTGAATTGCTATTTTATGCAATGGCAACAGGCTAAAATGACTTTTGTAAATTATTTTCCAAGGCAAACTGTGCTCAGCAGCAGCACACTTACACAAAATGTCAGGAAGGAAAAAGGTTTTATAGACTTTTGACTACATATAAACATATATGATGGTGCATCATGTAACATAAGCATGCTGCATGCAGTTACCCTTTCTGTATTCAATCATCCATATTTTAGCACAGCATAAATAGTTTTCTGTAGCCTTGTAACCTCCTGGAGAATAGATTATCAGGCAATGGAGCAAGGAAAATTTGGTTCAAAGCTTTGGCTACAGAGAAACATCTCAAGAGGAAGGCCAGCCCGTAAGCTCTGCTCTCACAAGCAGACACAGCCTGCACCCCTCAGGGCCTTTATTTTCAGGACACAAGCTGACAGGCTGGGTAGTGTAAATTCCCTTCTCATGGGCTGCATAACTTACAGTGTTTTGAAAACAGTGAAACTGGTGCAATGAAATGGAAATCGTCCTTACACTGCATTTAAACATGTACCAATAGAGGGAGATACTCCACCATAACAATTAATTCCTTCGCAGCAGAACTTACTGGAAAAGAGGATTTAAACTGAACAGTCTGTTCTAGTTCTAAGGTGTAACACAGCACAAGGTGTTCTGTGGTTTCAGCAGAATTCCCTAACAAAATGGCAACTGACTGAACTTTAATTACTAGTTCGGTTCACACAGGACACCTTTAATACCAGAATTCACTCTGATATCTTCAAAACTATAAACATTCTATGGCTACATTCCACATAATAACAACTTAAAGAATGTTTTTATAACTTAGGCCAAAAAAAAAAAATCTTTTTCCATTACACTCATTCAGCATAGGAATGAATTCTGGCTCTTTCAAAATCTTTTACAAAATTTTCATTTAATTGCCTTTAGTTCAACCAGCTCCACTAAAAGAGATCACAGAGCACAATGACAAAGGCAGTAGCAAAGGGTGGTCTCAGGAAAAGTGGTGCAGACCTCTTGGCACTGAAGTTTATCACCTGTCAGATAATCCTACAAATGTATTTATTAGGATCTCCAGAAACATATGGGATTCTTAATACAACAAAAACTCAAAATGAAAATGTTGCATTCTGCTCTGCCTCTAAATATATGAACCACACACTGAAGCCTAAGTGTAGATTTGTTAATCCATATCCACAAAAATGGTTTTAAAAGGCTGAGTGTTCTGTTCCTCTCTGTTCCTTGGGGATGATTCCTCTTTCTTTCATGTTGTCTGATGAAAAGAACAGAAGAGTTTTGTAATCTGCCAAAAGTTGAGCTAATTTTGTATTTTGCAAACTATTTGCCAGTCAAGCTCTTTAACTGTTCCTTTGCTGATCTTTCAAAATATTCTTGATTCAACAGAAAGTTTCTGCTGTCTTGGACCCTGTTCAGGACATTCAGCTCTCCATGAAATGGCTACAATAGCATGCACAACATAAAGACAGGAGTCGTTAAAAAAAAGATGATTTATCAAAGTTTTTGGCAAATGGTCTTTCCTGTCTTAAGGATTAACGTTGTAGCTGAGACACTATTTGCTTTTATGACCTTTCAAGGGAAGGATATTCCTCACCTTCACATGGTACTGGGCCTCAAATCCACAGAAAGAACTGCAAAGAGGAGAGACAAGCAAGGAATACAGAAGTTGTGTCCAGACTTGCAAGCCAAGATCTTTGCTCCCTTAGCACACAGCTGAAAAAACTGCTGAAAAAACTGAACACACTTTGCTTCCTTTAATTGCTAAATTTCAATTGATATTATAAACATTTCTCTATTTTCATTCATACCCACCTCTTAATAGTAGAGAGAAACCAAAAGAGAATGTTTTAAACAAATTGCATTTTAAAAAAATCCCAATTAAGTGGGAACAGATTCACGGTACAAGAAAAACATGTATGCTTCTACCCATATTAGAATTTATTGTGTCTAATTCCCCATTTTCAATGACAGCAGCAGCACCATCTTTTTTCCTTTTTTTCTATTTTTTTTAGGGTTTCATGTCAATTTTTTTAGGAACAAAACATCGTGCAACATTACAGCAGCTTCCAGCTGGTGTTTTTTCCTTTTAGTATTTCTGCAAACTTAAAGCTGGCCCCCTCTTTCTTCTGTTTTATCTCCTACTGCTCTCTATTCTAAGATATATTATCATGTAAGTGTCTCTTACACTTCTTGATGTTTCCTCTACCTGAAGCAGGATTTCTTTTTTTTTTTTTTTTTTCACTACTGTGAAGCCATCAAATTTAATTAATACCGGAAATATTGACTTAGTGCTAAGGGAAACATTATCATTAAATTAGAAATGCTTGTGGTGGTGATGCCAGCTCCCCGTCTGTAGGGCAAGGCACTCCATCTCAGTAAGTGTACCACATTTTAGGTAGAGGTCTTTGGAGCTAAAAGCATTATTTACTCACTTTGCTTCAGATATTCGTTATACTACTTCAGATTGAGAAGTTGGTTGTTTGGCATCTTCTCTTCAACACTGTTTCTCTGTTACGTATCATTTATGCTTGAAAACTCCCTACAAATTGACTGAAAACTTGTTCCTAGAGAAGAGAGATAAAGATATCATACAACTGTGATGTCACTGTTATAAAATAGCTGGGGTTTAACTTTTTTTTTTGAGAAGGAATGCAGACTTTATCTAAATCTCCTCATTCAAATTATCAAAAATCTAACACTGATTTCCTGCAAATACAGGCCTTATAAACTTGACTAATTTGTCATGCCATTACATCAAAATGCAAGTTAACATTTCATGACATTTTCTCCAATATCTAATGTCTTTTAATAGACTCCTCAATCCCATGGCTCTTTAACTCTCATTGGTAGGAGCTCATTTTTCCCTTCTAGGCACACTGCCTCTATTAGTCTAAGCTTTACGCTTCTTCTATTCTTTTATTCTTTCAGAAAGGCTGAAATGACATTTTATCAAAATGACTGATAGATACACAGAGCCCATCTTTGGGCTTGGCATTTCCTTCCCGACTCCCACAGCTGCTGTAGCCCCCTTCTCCTGTCCTTCACAGGTGCTTCCTGTGCCTGTCTTTGACATCCCTTCTCCAACTCTCCTGCCCTCCTTACCTGGGGAAATCACTGATAAAAAGCTCGAAGACAAATCTCCACTCCCAGCCCTCAGCTTCCTGCGGGAGCATTCCTCACAAAAACCCACCTCCATCCACGCTACTTTTTCTCCCTCCATTTTCCAGTGCCTGACTGAAGCGATGTTGACTTTAGGGAGGTTAAAGGTGGCTGCCTCGGCCAACAAATGGGGTTTGGCAAGAGGGGATGGTTGTTGTTGTTTCGGGAGGGAAGTGTCAGGAAGATGCAGCGCTGCCCCGGCCCCCGCTGAGGCGCCGAGTGACAGCGGCAGCTGCCGGGGCTGCTGGAGCCCCGCGGGCCCTCAGGGTTCCCACGCTGGGGAAGGCCCTGCCACCTCCTTTTCCCACATCTGAAGCTGGAAGAACAACAGGGAGAGCTCCGTTAGGAAATCAGAGTGCAAGCGGTTTAAATTGGAACGCAAAGTGATGTGCGGGAGTTCAGCTGGGCCCTGCTCGGGCCTCACGGCGATTCCGGGGCGCTGGCCTAAAGCTGATCCTGGCCCAAGTGGGTGTGAGACCAAGGAACAATCCTCCTTTCCTTTCTATCCCTGCAAGGACAAATGTTTGCTAATTAGAGAGATCTTTTCCTAGACTGAAGGCAGAACTGAAAAACAGACTTAGTCTGAATTCATACAAACCCCGAGTAACCCATGGATGTGAAGTGTTACACATGTGACAACACACACACACAGAATATAAATTAAATATTCTGCATTGGCAAAAAGTTCTGGACTCTGACTTAAATTCTGCCAGTGCCTGAAACATTTGCAGCATTCACAAATTCATCACAACCTGACCTTCCAAAAAAAGAGCAGTCTGGGGGATCTTCCTCCTGCCAGTGAGTAGGAAATACTTTTAAATATTTATTATTTAAAGCAACACAGCAATAGATTTAAATATTTAGGGGAGTTCTTCCTAGAGAATGAATTAGGTATCAGATATTGAGTATTTTGCATGAAAATTAAGATTCGTGTGCTAGAAAGGAATTTGATGCTCTTGTTCAGAATGATCTGAACTAAAATTACTTGATTGCCTGAAAAAGGCCACGTTCTAAAAACCAACAGATATAACAGGATAAACACATTCCCCAGCCCACCCAGATGCCATGACATTTTACAATTCTGACTTACACAAAACCCAAAATAACTTATCCCTTTATGTCCTGTGCAAAATGAAGACTCCATGTCTGTTAGATCTCTGTTCCTGAGAGAGCACAAAACCCAGCACCAGTGCTGGGAGAAGGGAAAGAGGCTCGCACAACATGGAGCAAGGCCTGGGGGAACAAGTACTTGAGATGGTTGCAAGCAGATTCTGGAAATGTGTGCGTAAATTGTCATTAAAAATATGGAGAACAACCTTGAGAGGAGTTGCAGTAACCTTGGCATAGCAGGGTTTGGGACATTCTCAGCTGCTGTACTTCCGTGAAAAAGGGATTGAGAACAGATTCTCTGTTAATGTGTTTTCAGCTGAGAGGGCTCTAGGGTCTAAAAATCTGCTTTCTGTTAGGAAAAACTATAAAATGTTCAACAAAAGATGAAAAACATGTCTTTCATTGGCATAAAATCAGGAGATTTCCTTGCAGGAGGGTGTATTAAAAATTCCCTAGAAAGTAGAATACAGAAAGAATAACTGCCACTGGCAGCAAACTCCAACTCTTAGCAAATACATGTGTTACAAATCTAACAAAACAAACAAACCACTCAAGGCCTTGCATGTGTGTACAAGCCAGGTTTAATAATTCTTTTTAACCTTAGGACTGGGCCTTAAATTATATATAATCAGTGAAGCCCTTTCTTACGTCTATCTCCCACTTTAGTTCTTGAAATTTGGTGCCTGTTGAATTCTCTTTTAGGGCTTTTTCTAAACCCAAGACGGAGAATTTTGTTAACAGTGCAATAAAAATAACTTCATAGTGTTACAAGGAAACATTAAAGACTTTTTGTGTGCTGCTCTTTCCCTTAAAAAAAAAATACAGACATTGTTTCTTTAAAAGGCTCCATCTGCAAATCCCATTAGATGTGCATATAAGGTTTCAGATGATTAATAGCTGCCTGCTTTGCTTTGGTTGGAGGGGCTGAGGGTATGTGTGTTAACCCCTCCCTCCCCTCACTCACATTTCACTTCACAAACTTGTCACTGTCTCCCCAGCACAGTATTTAAAAAGTGTTTCACTCATGCCCAGCACTTCACAAGGAAGCAACTCATGGCAATCCCTGCAGAAATCTGGTTGCCCCAGTCAGGGCAATGAAGACGTTTAGAAGAGTTCCTAAAGCAGCAAACCTGCAACAGCATAAAACCCACAAGCAAACTGTTGTTTAGGGAGGAGATCTATCCTGTAAAATTTGGAAGAGTTTCCCCCTGCTTCTCTTCTGCTTTTGAAGGCTGAGCTGTCACCAGCCACGAGCGCTGAGGTGCGGACAGGACTGGAAGCAGATGGATCCCAGCAGCAGCAGCTGCATGCGCAGCCCACAGCCTCCCACCCCGCTCTGGGGCTGCATGAGGAGCTCCCACGCCGATCTGACCACAGCTCCAGGGCTCAGCCACTACCCAGCAGCACCATTCTCCTTCCAGCAAAAACCAGATTTTGCTGCTTACCCCGATTTCTCAGCCTCCTGCCTGGTGACAGCTCCCCACAGCTTCCCCTGTGAGGAGCGGGCACTTGTGGAGCAGCACCCCTCTTTCCAGCGCTCCGACTGGCACCTGGCAGCCACTGAGGCCAGAAGAGGAATAAACCCAGGACTGGCCTTGGCTTCTGGGGAGTCAGAGGGCAGCAGCCCAAGCCTAGCGAGGGCAGCAGTGAGTGTGGATGAAGATGATGAGGCACCAGCAAATCCTACAAATGACACTGAGAAAAAGCCATCCAAAAGGAAAAAGGAAAGCTCAGGTAGGTGATACGAAATCAGGGTTGTGGTAGAGTGCAGGAGATGGAATGAGAGCACCTGGTGAGACTGGAAATTAGGAAAGAAAGCTGATGAGCAAAACATTCCATAATACTTGACTGGGGAAATTTTAGACAGTAACAGCACTGTAAAAAACTGTCTTCTTCTTGTTCTGGTCTTTGTATTTCACTCCTGCATATCTTGTGTACTGAACTAGGCATTTTACTCACCAGCACAATGCACATTTGCTGTAACTGAACAGGAATCACATGGCATGTACACACAGAACTGGAAGTCCTAGGATGTGCAGTTATACAGCCATACCTGCCACTTGTCTGAGCAAAAGAGAATGGCAAAGAGCAGAGATCCCTCACCTTGAGCTGCCTGTGGTAGCTGGAAATGCCATGCTAGGATTTTGGCATCTTGGTTTATGGTAAGAAGTACAAGAGGCAAAGTCTTCCTTTAAATATAAATTCTATTTGGCCTCATTAAATGTTAAATACTTTAACCTCAAAACAGGAGGTACTAAAAGTTGGCCCATCAGTGCAATGTCGAACAGTGCAGAAAACATACATAGTTTTCATGGTGTCATCCTAGCTAGCAAAACACATTCTTTCTACAGTGTTAAAATCAATAATTTCATAGTTATACAAACTCTAACTTGCTGATGTCTCAGATCCAAATATGTGAAATATGCATAAAATTTCTTTTTCTTAAGGAAGCCATTATAATTTCAGATGTTGATATGCATTCAAATGCCACAGCATTCATTTACAACCTGCAGTGTGCTTTTTCCCACAGCACTGCTACCAAGTGGAGAATATTTTCCAGTAGCCCCATTTCACAGGCAGAGAATGCAGGGATAAAAATATTAATTGATTGATTTCTAGGTTTTGCAGACATTAGTAGAGTTTAAGTTCATTTATACTGAAAAAGCATGTTGAGGCAAAATTTTCCCAAATGCAAAGAAGGTTAAAAAAATAATAATTTGATTGGTGAGCAATGTGTTCATGAAAACATCAGCTAGTCATAGGTAAACAGCAGATTTCATCTTACTCAGATTAGAGGGATATCTTCATTCTTAAAGAGACTGAATCCAAAGCACATCTCTCTGTTTTAAGTAGAAGAAAAAAGTTCCTTTATTCTCGCTTACCAGCACTCTTCATATTTTCTTTTCATACTTGCTGCTGTCCCCTACACTTTTCCTTTCAGAGAGTTGTAAGCAATGGCATCCCTGAAAGGTCCGAGCTTCCACCTTCTAGTGACCATTGCAACCCTTGGGAGAGGCAGCTGTTAAGTTCAACACAGCATTGAAGCTGGTTGGGATCCTGGAAGGATACACAATCCGTAGGAGAGACACACATCTGCCTCTGGTTCCTAAGCAGCATCTTTTTCCCTTCCCTTCCCTTCCCTTCCCTTCCCTCC
>VZRS01012051.1:33259-57130 GCA_013398055.1 Ifrita kowaldi | reverse complement strand
CCCCCTTCCCTGGACTTCCCTTCCCTTCCCCCTTCCCTGGACTTCCCTAAACTTCCCTTCCTTTCCATCTTCCCTGGACTTCCCTAAACTTCCCTTTCCTTTCCTTCCCTGAACTTCCCTTCCTCTCCTCTCTTCTTTTTAAACTGGCACTACAGTAGGAAAAACCTGCCCAAGCTGATTTGTCCTTTCACGCATTTGTCATTTCTCACATTCTGTTGTCAAAACTGAAGCAGCCAGGCCACATTTCCACTTCTGGAATATCACAAGACCTCAAGCCATGAGTAAGAGTTATGTCTCTTGACAATACCCTGTGGCACACAGTGTGGATGAGAGATTCTAAGCTACACATCCTACTCTGTTCCTAGAAATATCCATTTAAAATTATTCGTTGTCTTTTGGAGATGCAGACTGGTGAAACTGCCCCTTGGAAAGGGTGTCCTTCCCACAGGGCTCTGATGAACTCACATCTACATCCACGTGGCATTAGCTGCTTCTCTTCAGCTTCTGCCATGTGCTGATGGCATTGGGGAGCTGCTTCACCCCTCCACGTCTGTGAGTGGAGCAGAGACCCCGGGGGGAGCCCGTGAGTTCAAGGCTCCCAGAAGCTGGTGGAGAAGTTCCCAGCAAGAGATCCGTACTTCAAATCCTGCTTCCCCACTGCTCCCTCAAAAGTCACACTTGTGAGCCTGTGGGAAACCTGTAACAGTGTGTTTGTGCAGTAAGGAATGAGAACAAAGGGGATTGTTAAACTGTAGGCAAAAACATGGGGAGAAACTTCTGGAGTTTTGTTCCTGTGCATTCCCCAACTTTGTGGATCTCTGAAGCAGCAAAACCAATATGGAACAAACCAGACTAATTCCCTTGGAGTGGAAAGCAGCCCAGCTGCAGCAGGTGACGCACTGGTCCCTGTGTGCATTACCAGAAATAAAAGCTCTGTTTGATTTCTCCATTTCTGATGGACAGAGATAAAGTCAGATCAGTCACACCTCACAGGTTTCTCCAGTTTTACTACTTTGGTGACCAAAAGGACACCTAGAAGATGAAGCTGCACATCATGCTCATATTGTTATCATTTTGCTTATCATTTCTATGTAGAAGTATTATGCTAGGACACACAGAACTCCATTGCATGCTGGTTACACACAAAAATTAAGTCATTCATTCTCAGCATAACAAAACCACTACTAGCATGTTTGGCTTAGGGAATCTAGCAAAAGGAGCAAGAGGGGAGAAAGAGTCAAGGAACTTGCAAAACTGACTCCCTGAAATACTGGCAATTTGGACTTTGCTCACTGAAAGAAATGCATTTTTCCTTGCATTGCCTGGAGATTCTTTGAGCACCAACTTTGAACACACATGAGAAGAAATAAAAAGAAAGGAAAAGAAAAAAGAAAAAGAAAAAAGAGAAAGGATAAAAAAAAAAGTGAAGAAAGGTTGCCACAGTCTCAGGCAAAGTCAGTTGGTGTTTGCTTTTTATCATAATTGGTACAGCATCACTTTGGCTATGGCTTGAAATTTGGCTTTGAAATACAACTCTTGACCACATTGCAGAAATGTACACAAATAGCAAACGGGTTTTTCAGGACAGCACAATGACAAGGATGATACTGGGGCCGGTCAGGTACACAGATACCAGATCTGCTTGTAGCTTTCATTTATCGAGGATTAGGAAAAGTTAAAAAACTGGAGGGTTCAAGATGGTTCTGGGCCAGTGCAAAAACCACTGTTTTCTCTGCTTTTGCTTGTTTTACTTCCCCACATCCTCAGTACTTCCAGGCTGTACACCACAGCTGAGGGTGCTCACTGAGTGACTTGTTCTGATGTCCTGCACCACAGCTGGGCACCATACACTCCTAACGTGCTGCATGTTGCATGTTCTTGGCTGCCTGCTGCATGGTGGAGCAGGGGAGGGTGAAAATATGTAAGAGAAAGGATAAAGTAAAAACTTCCTCCCCCCTTCCTGGGGAAGGAAACTATTTTGATGCAATGACAGCAAGGAATGAGAGCTTCTTTCCCACAGCTACTATTCTGTGACTGTGCAGACCCAGGCAGTTCTGACAACACTCCCCATCCTGACTGAGCTGTCCCACCTCTGTCCCCTCAAAACTAAGGCTGGCCACACCCATAAGTCACGCTGAGCTTGAGGGGGCATAAAGGGAACATCTTAAATCTTCCACTGAGCACTTCAAGGAGTCGTTTATCAGACCTCTGCAACTGCACATGTTCACACACATCAGCATAACCACAAATTACACAAGTGTGCTTGCCTCTTAGAAAACCAGAACTCAAGCAATAAGGCAGAAACCAGCAGCAAATCACGGAAGGAAAGGACAGCTTTCACTAAGGAGCAGCTACGGGAGCTGGAAGCTGAATTTGCCCACCATAACTACTTGACAAGGCTCAGGAGATACGAGATAGCTGTGAACCTGGATCTCACCGAAAGACAAGTACTTTCCAAATCCTTGCCTCCCCAGATCCTTCTTCCTCCCCCACAACTTCTCTCTAATGCTAAAAACCAGATATGTTACTCGAGGGCCTGCTTTTCCAATGGCACAGAGGTGTTTTCAAACAAAGCCTCCACATTCTTTCCAACACCTTTTTACACATTTCTGTAAGTAGTTAATAAATTTGATTATGTTTCTCTAAACTAAAGATAGATTTGGTAATAGCTGGTCTCTACTGAGTTCTTGTTAACCACCATTCATTGGTGCATATTGATATATCAAGGCTTACACATGAAATGTGGATATCACCTTAGACTGTGACTAACAGGAATTTAGTAGAATGACATGTTTGATACATGCATTCTTCCTGGGTCACGAGGTATTTTGAGGTGATAAGGAAAGACAAATATACAGAATTTTGTGGAGAGAGGTATTTCTTTTCTCTCATTGTCATCTCAGACCAGGTTTCCTTATCAAGGCTAAGTGGACAGCAGAAGAATTGCATCATTTTTTGAGGCAAATTGAAATTCCTGAAGCGTTAGATTGGATGGCGTAGATGTTAAAAATACATGAGAGGCACTGTGCCCATCGTGTTGACATGTTTATTTAACATGAAGACAGATTCTAGGCAAAGCACTTGTACTACCTTTGGGGATTTCAGAGGGACATCTGTGTGGAGCGTTTTAGAAAGAATTGTTCCAGTCTGTGTTAGAGAGATGGATTCGTCAAACTTGTGAGGCTCTGTTCACCTGTTCTTCTAGAATTCCACAAATCATCTGTCTATTGATACACACATATATGCACAGCTCTGCTTGTACAGCTCAGGTTGAGGCAACAAGTAATTATTTTGTTTTTATCACCCAGGTCAAAGTGTGGTTTCAAAACAGAAGAATGAAGTGGAAACGTGTTAAAGGTGGGCAAGCAGTGCCCCCACACGAACACGACACAGAAGACGTGGACTCTGCCGCCTCCCCCAGCTCGGAGTAGTCCTTGCAGGAATGGGAGAGGAGATGGAGAAAGTCATCGATTGGAAAGTGGATGCAACTGCTTAGAATCAGCTACACAATGAGCTCACCCTGCCTGCAAATCCTGTAGCCCATACTCTTGAAAAGGTGCGTGATGCTTGAGGTTACAGAGGCAATTAAAGAGCGCAGGGAGGAAAAAGCCAAAGGACAGCATGAGTTTGATTTCTGTCTCTTGAACTCTCTTACTACCACAGATGTGTCTACAGAAAAAAACAACAAACACTGAATATAAAACAGGAATAATGTTGTTGAGACTCTCAAACATCCAGAAAATATAAATTGTTAGTCAGCAGGTGATAATGCAGCTGTATCCTCATCCAGTCTTTCCCTGGTCACACCTATTCAGTCTGCATTTGGACTTGACAATGCACACATTCCTTGTGCCCTACTTTGAGAGAAATAAATACTTTGATAGTCACTGATTTTTCTTGCAAAATGAGTCGAACACCTGTATGACTAGGCAATAAGATTACAAAATAAAATGTGAGACTAAAAATATGTATACACAGAAGTCTGCTCACCAGCTTCAGAAGAGATGGCTTTCCCACTGACAGTCCAAGAAGGTAGGTGCCTTGTTGATGGCAGCAATTTGCAGAGGGAGATTTCTTCCAAGCTTACTGTAAATCCTGAAATTAAATTGCTAGATCTCAGTTTCAAATATTTTTTCAAAGCAGTCATTACCAAATGTCCCAGCAGGCATAGCAGAGATTGAACTCTCAACACAACAGCTAAAATCTCACTATTTTGTTTTCAAGTTTTCCAATAAACTGCCACAGCACCATCAGAAGTCTTAAGAACACTTAAGAACGCTTCCACTTGAAGTTATCCCCACTTTCAATCAAAACTTGTAGAGTATCAAATTATGATGATTTAGAAAAGCACAGTGCCTGCTCCCATTTCTTATGGTTTTTTGTTTCATGTACTAATGCCCCATTTTAAGCAGAATTTTACACTAGCATACCACATGACTATTGAGAACACTGAAACTTTGGTTTAAATATTTCAAAGGTAACCATTGTTTGCAGCTACAGCATTCTGCCTTCCTTTCACCTCCCTCTGATGCACTGCTGTTGTGGGTGCAAGTGAAATGTAGATATGCTGGGTACGAATTTGTATATCTGGATTATTTGTTTATAAAGCTATTAGTGGTAATTCCACTTGTAAAAGACCTCAAAATAGATAAATATCAACTTTTTTTTTAACAGAGATGCTGTATTCTTTTCAAAGAGCTGATTATTGTCTCTACGAAGAAAAAACATACATTACATTCCTTCTTAACATTTCCAAACTCTGATTGACAGATGGAAAAATCAACAGTTTAGAGTAAATATTTGTGCAAAGCCAATTTAAAAGAACAATTATTTTATAAAAAGAAATTATGTAAAAATAAAGAAACTTGAGCAGTTTGAGCAGCGCTGAGGAAGTGAATTAGGTTACTGTCTGGTTTCCCATACTGCACTAATTGCTCTTACCCACTTTATCCAAAAACAGCAGTTACCCAAAACAAAATGTTGACACTCCTCTGCTGCTGAAGGAAAAAACCTAAGAAAACAGCATCAGTGATGTTTGAAAACAGCATCTCACACAGGGCCTCTCCACAAGCTTGTTGCAATCACAGCATGGATGTAAATCCTGTGACTATAATAATTACTATAGAATCAGTTATAATATTTAGGAGTATGGAAGTTCTCTCTCTGAGCTAGACCTACTCCTGCCTCTTCAGATCTTTATGGTAAGGAAAAACTACCCTCGGCTTCCTCCTGGGACACTTGTGTGTGCATGGTAGATGTTTGAATGGAAGGGGGTAAGACAGGGAATTATGGTTGGATCCCAGCTCCTTCAGCAGTGATAAGCTGAGGTGGATAATGACAGAACACCATTGTTTTAGTGTATTACAAAGCTAATGTTAAAAACAGGTTAATAATCTCACCACTCAGGTGACATAAAACTAATTGGCTAAAATAATTGCCTATGCACAGATGAGAAGATACAGTTCACAGTATCTTTAAGAACAGAAAATGTCTGTGGTTCTACTTCTTAAACCTTGGTGCCTTCTGATTAAAGTTCTGACTAAACTCAGTAATTTGGCTCCTGGCAAAGCCTAAAGAAAGCTGTGTTTTGTGAAGAACTCAGGTGCTCAGTTATCCTACCCCCTTCTCCTGGGACACAAATCACCATGGAGCAGCAGTTCTTTTTTACTTATATCCTCATAACCTCTTAAGCCAGTTAACACTGTACATCACCTCCTCCCCACTGTGGTTAGAAAGTTTGCAACCTGCAGAAGCAGCTTATTTTGAGATGAGAACTTTCAGGCTCTCAGCTACTAACATAAACCAAAATCAGCTCCTCACCCAGATGAGAGGCTAATAAATCTTCCATTTCAAGGCAGCTGTCAATGGTAGCATACTGAATCCTAATTCACTTAAAAACTAAACAATGGGATCTCGGTCTGTACCCGTAATTGCAGCTCCTAAACAGTTCTTGCTCTGGATTTTGAGAAATAAGCTATGAGTCACCTGTGAGATCTTCTTGTGCTTAGGCAGTTTCTTCATTAAACCATCTGCTCACGCTAAGATTTTAGTGTTTTGAGAAGGAACATTTCACTCCTGACATCAAAGCATTTGACCTCTGAACCTCTGGTGCCAAGAATCTTTCAGGGAAGGCCTGTCGTCTGGGAGCAAAGTCTTTGACCTGCAATTATTTTTCTCAGAAATACACCTCAGGCTGTATTCTCCTCACAGAAGGGAGGGAAGATACCTGGGGATGTTTGGCAATGTTTTCCATGCCTTATTCTCCATAAATAATCTGAGCACACAATCACCCCATGGCATCAGAGAAGTCTGGCAGGAATTCCCCAGGAAGCACATGCAAGCAGGGCAGTGAGAGTTTTTGCCAGTGCAAACAGCCTACAGGCAATGGGGATATCTGTATAAACACAAAAATATGTGCTGTAGCCCTTCATATCTGTGCTGCCTCTTCTAAATAGAGGGAGAGAAGTGCTTTCCTTAGAGTCAGAGACTTTATGGACTCTAGCCAGATACCAATGCAGCAGAGGCCCTGATTTGTTTCACAGGTTCTGTATCCTGTGACTCCTCTGTTATTAGTCCTCAGTTCCTCCATGCCATTCTACAGCTTTAAGCTGGTGATTTTTCTACTCAGTGGAGCTACTTAAACTCCAAAGATAACCCAAGGCCAGCCCAATGTTGCCTTGAAGGCCTCCAGGGATGGGGCATCCCCAGCTTCTCTGGGCAACCTATGCCGAGGCCTCACCACCCTCACAGTAAAAAATTTCATAGGCATGCTGTGAATAAGGAACCAAACCCTGCAGTTCACGCTGTCTGGAAAACAAGAGAGCCCTCTCAGCAAACATTTCACAGCCAGAGATTTTGACTGGGACATACTCTACACGAGCAAAGCTTGCAAATCCTACTTCCTGTAGAATTTCCTACACATGGAAACAAGCACACACAACAAATCAGGGCATTTTACAGAACACACAATTTTTCAATTACCCCATTTTGTTCCCCCACCTCTAGCAGTGCTCATATTAAGTTTCATCAGCCACTATCTCATATTTTGGATAATTCCCTTCCCTTGAGGAAAGTGCACAGCCCCTTCAAGACACATGACTGCATCAGTTACTGGACTCAGCATACTGGATCCACAGCTCTTCTAGGCAGATGGACAGGAAATCCACTTTCTTTCAGTGATTACAGCAGAAGGGCTTTTGTCTGACTGGAACTTGCCCGGTGTGGCTGTAAAACAACCTCAGGCTCAGGCTCTTGCCTTTCAGGCTGTATTTGTGGGTTACGATGGGGCAGCTTCCCCTGCAGCTCTGGGTCCAGGTGTCAGCAGAGCCCTCCCCACACACACAATGCCACATTGTTCTGGTTTCTACGTGAAGGAAGGATTTTCATGCACTACCAGACTCTTACACCACTATTCCCTTCCTCTATACCATAATTGTTGTTTTATTCTTTTAAATAACTCTTAGACAGGGATAAGCAGCCGGTTGTCTGGAAGCTCCTTCGGGAGCAGATTGCAGAAGAGATAATGGGAGTGAGTAACAGAGAGGATGGTGACTTCATACCATGGAGGTTTGAGTCATGGTTCTTTCTTTATTAAAGAAGAATACATTTTTTTCAAACCTCCCTCAGTCACGCTGTATATCCCTGGCTCTGCAGTGGGAAACAGACGTGGATTGACATGCTTCCTTGTAGTCTTTAATTTTTAATTCAGTGAAAGTTTATGATGGCCCACAATCACACCCCAGGGTAATTTGTCACCCAGAATGCCACATGTGGAGTATTTCCAGCACCCAGGAATTTATCACCAGGTGAGTGTTAGCCCAGCAATGCTACAGTTAAGTGGATGATTGGAAAGACACCCAAAAAAAACATTGTTTCTTCCTTTCAATACTCACCCCAAAAATCCTAACAATTTTATACTTCCATCCACTTTTAATTCAGTATTTCTATATTTTATATATAACTACATTTCAACGTTTCCCATTCTCTATTTCTTTCATGAGGGATGATCAAGAAAAGTGATATAACTGTTGGGAATCTGTGCAGTTTCCAATTCAGAAAAAAAATCTATCAGATCTACTTTAATTGCCCCATCCACTTTTCTTAGCTGAGGAGGACAGACCCCTGGTCCCAGTGTCAGGGTATCTAACAAATCTGGACAGGAAGTTAGTTTCCAGGGAATAGAAGTATCACTCTCTGTAATAATTATCCACAGTTGTTTCTGGCTGAAGTTAATTGAAAAGGAGATTCTGGGGGAAAGTGTAGCTCAAGAAGCCAATTTTCATTCAAGTGTACAAACATCCAATAGTCTATTCTATGATTATACCTAGAAATGGCACAAAGTATAAAATGAGGCCTCTTATTTAGAAGTCCTGGCAGCATGAACTTGTGTCAGGCTACTTGCTGTCTTCAATTCACCTGTATTTAGCTGGGTTGAGTTATAAACTTCTGTGAAGTATGTCAATAAAAAAATAAATCAATTAAAAAGAGAATAAAATAATGAGGTGAGAAATTGTCTGTCTCAGGAAAAGGTTTTAGGCACATCTCTCACTGGTTTATTTGCAGAAGAAAACACAGACACAACTGGAGTATGTTTCACATTACAAGACTTAAGGGTTCTTGTCTGCACTGAAGACATGTTTATACTGTTGGGTTCCAGTATGAATCTGGTTTATATCCTGTGAATGCTCAGAGTCCTTCACACACTCTAGACAGGAAGTCTTTAATGCACACACTGAGAAGAAATTTTCAACTATTCAAACATTAAATAAATAAGCATGGAAAAAAGCCATTCTACTGCAATAATTAAATTCTTCCTGTGCCTTTACAAGATTTCTGAAAAAACAAGCCTCCCAATCCTGGCAGAGCTGTTTAAAAAGTCCAAGAAAGCCATAAGGGAAACAAACTCAGTGGAAAACCATCCATTTACCCCTTGCATTTTGTAGCACCATGAGATATTATTTAAGACCAGAGTCTCTCAGTGTTTGGCTCAGAGCAGGCCTTGTCTCACAGGCATTTCATCATTTAAAATAGGCAAGCACCAAGAAGAAAACCAAAATGGTCATATGGATGTACCCCCCTTCCCAAATGTAAAGTGGGGACCTGCCCAATGCTGGAAGAGCACTGGTGAGGGAACTGAGACCTTTGGAGTCCTTGTCTGGTTCAAAACTGATCTTCTTCAAGAGATTAAAAAAGGCCCACATTATCTCATTATTCTTACACATCGTAGTTTCTTTTCTTTGTGCATTGTGAGAATTTCTCAGCCAGTAACAAGCTGACAGTGATGCTTTTTCCTGGTCTTAAAACCAAGAGTCAGACACGGTTAGAAGGGAAAAAGGGATTTTACCTTGGTATTTATTTGAAGGATCCTTAGGTGCACCACGTCCAGGTCTAATGCACCTCAATGCACACCGCAATGCACACCCCCCAAAAGATCTGGTATATCATTATAGGTGTTACTAATTAGCATATTAATCAAAAATTCCCCAATGAGAGGCTCAAATGAGCCCCCCCTCCCAAGGAACCTTCCCCTGGATGTTTCTATCTTAGTTTACAAAATGTGTTCTGGAGAGGACCTTGGGGTCTGGGGCTTTCTGATCCCCAACTACGAAGCTTCAAAGATGTTGAGTCTCCCAGCTCAACAAACAAGTCCAAGAATGGAGGCAAAAAGCACTAAAGAATACAGAAGTTATAAAAAGGTATAAAAGGGGTATAAAAGAGAAGGCAAAAAAGCATCATGGCATCAACAGAACAGCTGGAGAGGAAACTGAAATTTTCTAGAGCTTTCAGAGCACTTAATAATCTTCTTAGTAATATGCTGTAACTTTTGGTCAGCCCTGAAGAAGTCAGGTGGTTGGACCAGGTGATGGTTACAGGTCACTTCCAAATGAAAAAATCTCTTCTAGTTGCAGTTGCTTTGACATCTTTTACACACATGAATGTGTAGGAAAAATACAACTCACGGTGTGGAAAACAATGCAAGGGTTGGACATGTATCCATTAATGTTGGATTTGTAATCTGTGTGTAACTTCAAATGTGGAACTGGGCTTGAATTTTCACTTTCCTTCACAGTTGCCAGGGCCAACATGACTAGCATTATTTTTAGGAGAAAAATGATCTCTCTTTTTACAGTCTTCTCTCTGCTGTAATTTCTTTGTGTCTCTGCCAGGATCAAGATGAGGTGACGCCAAGGAAAAGGATGAGCTCATTGCGTTTAATGGTATGAGGTTTCACAAATAAAAACTACATTACTCAATTGAGAAGTAGTCAGTGGTATAAAACAGGGTTAAAGGCAGGTAGTTTTAATTGGAAACAAAAAGAATTAATTAATTTCTCATGCTGGTTGTCATTAGAGAACTGATCTGATTAGCCTTCCTTAGGGATGGAATTTTAGATTATTCACCATTATTGTATTGTCACTGCACCTTTATGATAACATTAAAAGAACAAAAGAAACGTTATTGGTAAAACAACATAGTGAAAGCAGTGAATTATAGGAAAGAGTCATTTGGATTTTCCTGTTCAAATCCAAGGTATAAATGTCAGCCTCTGGAATGATGGATTCAGCACTCTTTCCACACCTTTTTGATTTCTAGCATCACATTGAGCTCAAAACGGTCTTATTCCACAGAACACTGAATCCTTCTCAGTGGTGCTGTGCTAGCTCAGAAGAATCTCTCAGACCTGAGGAACCTATTGACCATCAGCTCTACAGCAGAGCATCTTCCATGAAAAGCCAGAGGCACAGTCTCTTTTACAGGTGCCATGCAGTCTTTGTGATGTGTCACATGAAAACGGAAGGGCCTTCAAGAGGGAAGGGCAGTTCAGGTGCCTGTGATGGACATCTGAGCTCATGATGAGTTTGACTGGATTTTTGCACAAGGTACAACTAAATCATTTTGTGCAAGTCATAGGTGTCAAAGATCACCTCACTGTCTTACATGAGCAAAATTCAGATAAAACTCACAGATCCGTAGTTTTCCTGTATCCTTATGAAAATCCTTCACCTATGCTGCCAAGTATGCCATGACCCCTATCTGGAAAGCAATAGGAAGATATGATCCATTCTGTCTCCTTCACTCTTCCTGCAACATAACTGGATCAGAATCCCTGTTCTGTTCCCAGTGGTGTCTGCTCCAGTGTCTCACTGACATAGAATGACCTAATTTGTTATGGCTGGTGAGAACTGAGAGAAATTAAATCCAGGGTCTGTAGTTAATTGGGGTCAGGTTGAGATGATTTATGACCTGAGGAATGTACTCACTCTTTACACTATCATACAAACAACAGTATCAGTCGGACTCAGCAACCTTTGGAATCAAATTGAAATTAGGATTTTCCAGAAAAGGAGTAGTAGCAGAGGCAAGACCCGTGGGAGAAGGCAAGCTGGTGGGCAGATGAGGCTGTATCTGAACACAAAGCCAGGTACCTTCTCTTCCCACACTCACAATCAGTCAACCTCCAAGTCCTGATTCATTGTGATTCAGAGGAGAAATGGAATAGGTCTATGCCAAGGAAATTTCATCTGTCTGGAATCTGACAGGAAGAAAAAAAACGTTTCAAAATTTCTGAGGAAGCTGGGATTTGTCCCAGTTACAGTGTCTCTGTGTTCACTCAGCCAGCTCATGTTAGCAAGTTAGGCTCACTGAAAAATAGTGGCAAATGCTTTTCCATCTATCAAGAGACTCGAGTTTGGTCCCAAGTCAGTGGCTGTGCAGTGCAGCCCATGACCCAAACAGCAGGAGCCTTCAGCAGCTTCCCCCCTGCCTTTTGCAGGATATCTTAAACTAACATCTTTCTTTTCTCTGTGGACTTTAGAAAAGGATTAGAGAAGAGTAACTATTTTCAAGTTCAAGGCATTTTATCACACTTCAGCAGTTAAGTAGAACCTGAAAATAAAAACATTCAATACTGGTTTTCTTTGGGAAAACAAATCAGGGGGTTTTTTTCTTCCCTAATTAGGACTCTGCTTCTTCATTTTTCCTAACTTCATGTCCTGTTTTTAGTTACACAAGACACAGCCATTCTTGTGCCCAGTGAAACCAGTGACTGACTGGGCTGCTTTTTATAAGCAGAAAAATCATCTCTATTCTGCTAATGTCTATCAAAATAAGCAGAGAAAGTGAAGGAGAGAAAGAAAAATATCTGCAATCCCAGGAGTGGTGGTTATAAAAACCCTCCCCATGGGTTTCTGTGCTTCTTATTAAACACAGTTTAGCTCACACACACCTTGAGCAGCCAGCTAAGTGAAAGTGCATCAACCCTTTACCTTCCTGTTCCCTCAGAGTGTCTTTGCATTCCACAGAGATGTGAGCTCAAAACATGTAAAGCTTCTTAGGAAAAACAGTGGCCATTACAGAAGGCTGCAAAATGCAGTGTGAGGGCAGGGATGACTGACAATGCACAAACCAGTCTGCCTTGGAATCACCTGTGCTCCATCCCAGAGCCTTCACCTAAGGGCACGTGCTGAAAGAGCAGAGGAGCACCGGGCTGAGACATCCCCTGCACTCAGTGGAAGCCCAGAGAGCTCCAGCTGCAGCACAGGAAACACCAGGAATGTGCCTTTGCCCTTATAAATCTTTCTGAGTCGCTCTCATCTGTGAGATTGGCAGTGGATGCAGAGTGTGGCAATCACTACATTTGGCAGAGCTCTTTGCTACCTGCAGTGTAACTCCCGAGCAAGCAGGCTGCAATAACACTGGGTATTTATTCAGCTGTGCTTCTCTGGTGTATCCTGGGGAGAAAAGGTATGTTCTGGCCTCTTTAATCACTTCATTCTTTGCTGGAGTAAACAAGAGGAGCCACAGGGGGTTGTCTTTGCTTGTGAGGTTCTGCTGTGCAGAGGGTTTGCTGCAAGAGACACCTTCACTATAAGAGCACAAAGTTCCTGCTCTCTGAGGAGGGGAAGATGAGCTGGGGTGACCACAGATGTCAGAGGGAATGCAAAAAAGGACTGAATCATGGTCCAAACAACTCCTTTCCATCCCTACCAGCAGCCTAAGCACCATCTTAACTGGTGCACCCTGTGCTGCATCCAAGGTGGGGCGTTTGCTATCACACAGACACCGAAAAGGATGGGGATGAGTGGAGGGAAAGCTCAAAGCAACCCAGGGCTCTGCTGAGTTACTGATATTGTACAGCCAGGCCCTGTGCTCCACCATCCCAGCGACTTTCAGAAGGGGCCACTGCAGCCTCTCCTGAAGGGAAGTGCTCTGAAAAGGAGAAAAGTGCTGCAATAACATGAGCAGAGAGCAGAGTTCCCTACAAGTCAACACATCACCATGAGTTTACACTAAAAACTCTGACAAACAGCAGTAATTGGTAGGCACCTTAAAATACTGTCAGAATTGGTTGGGAAATTCGTGGTTTTTTCCTTTCTCGTAAGCAAGCCCTGAAACACTCTTACATGCTGACAGTTATTATAAGGAAAAATAAAGGTTTATTTCAAAACTTTGGATTATTGTTTTTATTTTGTGTTGCTGTTCTCCCCATGGAGGAGTAGAGAAAAAAAGCNGTTTTTATTTTGTGTTGCTGTTCTCCCCATGGAGGAGTAGAGAAAAGACACAAAGTCCAGGCTCAGGGATAAATGGAAGCCTAAGCTCTCTTTATTAATGTATCAGAAAGCTTTTATATGTTAGTTCACAAAAGTGTGTTAAATGGCATAAGGTAATTGGTTCTTTGGCCAACCACCCCTTGAGGGGATTGGTCAAGTTCTAAGACATCCATTTCTAAATATTTTTGTAGTTAGAACCAAAACAATTTTGCAAAACAACTGCAGGTGTCAGATAGAGAGTTAGTTTACAAGAACCCATAGCAGTGGTTTTCACAGCTTCTGTGAGAAATGCAGAGCTCTCACAGAATGCTGCAGAAAGCTGGAAAATTTCTCTGCTAAAGCTTTTCAGCGTCCATAATTCTGGGCTACTAAGAAAGAGTACTTTCAGTCAAGTTCAGAGCTGAGGAATTTTTGCTCTGTTGCTGCCCCTTACACGGAAGGTGAAGACAAAAGGAAGCACGGGGTCTGGCTGGGCAGGCAGAGGTGCAGGAATGCCTGGATATATATATTATAAAAATAAATTTCATATATAATACATATTATGTTTGTCTATCTTTGGGTTTTCAGTGTGACACACACCAGTTTTTCTGGCAAAGCAGCATGAACCCCACCCCAGCAGCAGCTTCACTCAGAAAATGTCGAGTGCTGCAAATGGATCCCTCACTTCTTCCCCTCATTCAGTTCTTCCTGGCAAGCCCACTTGGCCAAGCAACAGGACTAAACACCTTTTAAAGACAAGAAGGTAAAATTCTGATAAAGTAGGATCCTCTTTTCAGACTTTCAGAATCTGAAGTTTTAATACAATGATTTCTACAGGCAGAAATCTCTTGGGTCCTGTAGCTCGATGACCTTCCAATCCCATGGCAGGTTCTTCAGAAAATAATTTTTCTCAAATTGTAATCCCATGGATTTTTCTTACCACTTTTTAAAAGAGCAGAGGTTACACATGTTTTTCACACAGTCTTCCAGTGCTTATAAGCTTTCTCCCCCCATCCCTTTTCCACTTATATGTAATAAAAAAAGTCAGAGGTAGCAAGTGAAGATAAAGGTAAAAAGGGCTAAGTGTCCCTGGGGGCAGATTTGCTGTATTACTTCCAATACTTTTAAAATTGGAAATGTGAAAACACACTTGACTGATACTTCTACTTCTACATGGATAATCTTAGCTTCTTTACTGTGATTTATATGCAAGAATGAAGTCTATGTTGATTGATCAAGACCTAGCTCTGGATAACGAATTTTCCTAGACACTAGACTTATTTTGCATCACTGAATTTCTCTCCATTTTTAGATAAAGAATGGGGATGGCCTAGTATTTAAAAAAATACAAAGTATTTGAGTCAAATTAATCTTAGCTGGAATTCAATGCTTATTCTGAATTTTCTGATTTTCAGGAGGTCTGTGTTAATAACTTCTTTCAAGATGCTTTTCCCAGTTTTGTTGTTATTGAATTGTGTTGCTGGGACTGTTGGATCCCTGCTTAGCTTCTCAGGAAATTGCACTGGTATGTCAGAAGAAACAAGGCAGAGATTCTGCTTTTTGTCTTCTAGTATTAACAATCAATCAATACTGTTTGTAGCTACACAACAGAAAGCTGATTTTTGGACCGAAAGAAGAATTCTATGAAAAATGGATTCGTTTTTCCCCCCAAATTTAGTTGGGTGGGATACTTTGAATCTGGGTCCCAGGAAACCCTTTCCTTTGTGATGCATTCCTGGGTCCAGCAGGTTCATCTTCGGCGCTGCCCCAGGCTCAGGATGCCGTGCTAAGGGCTTTAACTTCCTTCTTTGGTACAAAAAAGCTGAGTGGTGATTCTGGGCATGCCGTGAATCCACTGCTCGGCAGCAGGAGGAATCAGTTCGAAATCTTGCGGGGTGAGGCTGTCGCTGGAGCTCGATTCCCGTCATTGCTGGATACTCCGCAATCCCCTGCTGAGAGCTCCTCAGGTGGCTCTGAACACCCTCCCCGGTGCTGCCACCGCATCTTCCCCGCCCCGGTGGTGGAAAATGATACAAAACTTAAGTTTTTTGGTAACTTTATTCAGTCTTGTTCGCCTTTGCCTCGGGGGAAGGGAATTCTAAGTTTCTTTTCAAAGGACTGTTTCAGCACTCGAGGCCTGATGAGCTGAACATCTCGGCAGACTGGGAGCAGAACGGGAGATACACAAAAGATAACGACCATTAATGGCCATTAATGACCATCAACTTCAAATGCCTGGCATGGTCGGGGACACCTGGTCTGGGAGAAGATCAATAAGAGAATGAAGAATGAGAACGTAATTAACATCGAAGGCAAAGGGATCAATAACCAATAGGAAACCAAACACTAAGAACTGTGTAACTTGGGACCAATGAACATTGAACCAATGAATTTCTCTGGGTTTTGACTGTGTAAGTACATGAAAAATCTAGTGAAAACCTTGTGTGATGGAAGGATTTTCTCTGCACACCCACGCAATGTGGGGATGAAATTATTTCTGTTGCACATCCTGGCCAGAATAAAGTAATGCCTTGATTCTCTAGCACTAAAATTGTCGTTGGAGGGTTTTTGTTTTTCCCGCAGGCTCGGTGACAGCATCGCCCCGGGGCTGCCGCATCCTCCCTGCCCGGCCGCCCTCTGCTGGGCCTCAGCACTTTCTGCCACGGCGGTAGCTGAAGGGTTAAAAGTCTGCTCCGAGTTTTGTGGCTTCTTTCCAAAAGGTTTCAGTTAACACCGAAGGTCTCCTTATAGCTCGCTCACTTTAATAGATTTTTCCCATTGAGTTCTCACTTTATAGACTATCATTTCCTTTTCTGCAGGGGAGCTATTTTCTGGGTCACTGATCCAACCAACTTAAAAGGGATTTCATTGATTAGATTTTATTGGTGGTTACTTCAACCATAATGGCACAAGTTGCTAGTACCTGCTAACAGCTGTGGGTCTTGCTTTGGTACCCTGGCTCTGTACGCTCTTCTACAAGTGGAGTTCCTCTCTCCTGCCTTGATTGCTTGCTAATTACTTAACACCTTCTTTACCCTCTTACTACCTCAGTTGCTTTTGTCCTTTTACATTTCAGTACCCCAGGTCAGCTGCATGGCAAAGTGTTCCTGACAAAATCCCCTATTTTTTGAGTGTGGCACCTCATTCCTCTCATTTTTACCTCTGGTCGTCCCTGTGGTCACACAAATAACCTCCGACTGAGGCACTGTGTCCCAGGCAGCATCGTGCAGGCAGATGAAGCTGGGAGATGAACACTTTCAAA
This sequence comes from Ifrita kowaldi, assembly GCA_013398055.1. Classification (NCBI taxonomy): domain Eukaryota; kingdom Metazoa; phylum Chordata; class Aves; order Passeriformes; family Cinclosomatidae; genus Ifrita; species Ifrita kowaldi. The sequence goes on along the minus strand of VZRS01012051.1, from coordinate 40,339 downwards.
GCAAAATGAGCAGATTGTTTCAAAGAAGAAATTTTTTTTTAAGTGAAAAATTACCTAGCATTGAAGGGTCCTCCCTTCACACTCTTGACTTTTAACGCTTCACACTTCTGTGTTTTCCTATATGAAAGAAAGCTTGGTAGGCCATGTGTGTTAGAAACACAAACTGGTAATCAAAACAGGCATTTCTTCAAGTTCCTTACGAAAATGTACAACTCCCATTTGACTCCTGATCAATGCAAACTCCGTGCTCTAAGTTGTCTAAGTTGTTTTCTCAGCATTGTATTCTTCATGCTGCTCAAGCTGTGTGATTCTCTTCCAGCCTTCCAGACTTTTCCCTAATCCATAACTCTGTGCACAGCAATGGCCTCTGCATCTTTCACTACCTTTGTCTTAGGGGGTAACAGAATTTAAGGAGAAATTGCTCTGATTTCTGCCATTAGAGCAAAGAATGTGCCTAAGTATTATAAGAAAGCAATTACTACGATTACAATTACTATAACCTCCATTGCAACAGAGTTTAACCCAATACTTTCCCCTTTGTGGTGTACTCTGCAAGCTCTAATTAATGGTCACCGGTGTCTATGAAAGATACAAACACTTTGCCCCTCTGCAGCTGAGGAACTGGGGCACAGAAGTTGTCAGCTCACCCAGATCCAGACAGGATTCCTGCCCCACCTCTTCTGTCAGTCCCAGACACTGGTGAGCTGCACACATGGCCCTCAGCTGCCCCTGGGGGTGCTCCCTGTGACACCACACTAGTTAAATTTTTTGGAATGTCTCTGAGTTTCATGATGGTGCAGGGAAGTGAAAGCACCCCAGTGAAAGTACAAGCCATGCTAAAAAATTGAGCAGAAGAGGTGATACTATGTAGTGTAAAACCTCTGAGTACCAGTGAGTGAAGAGTTATCTTCACAGATTTTAAGAAAATGACACTTCAGACCAATAATGCAAGTGATTTGTAACTTGCTTCTTCTAGATTAAATTCCTTTCCTCTGATACAGCTTATTGGCTAGAAGTTACCTGCTTCTCTCTGTGCTAAACAAAGTGCAATGGGCTTATGGGAAAGGATATAATTTTCTTCCAGCTTCTTTGAAACTACACCTGACCAACAGCCCAAGGGGGTTTACAGATTTTTGAGCACTTTGAGAAAGGAACAGGGTGTCAGTGGCTGGGCTGGTACAAAACTGCCTGGCTCCCTTACCAGTGCCAATGGAGCAACCTCTCTGCTTGTCTCATTTCTGGACTCCAGTTCTGAAGCCCTTCTGCTTCCTGCAGCACTGTCAGGAGGAGCACTAAACGTGATCTTGCAGCATCAGGAAGCTGAAATACAGAGAAATTCCTGATCATTCTCTTTATGTCCCTTCACAGGATAGAGGGAATAGGAACGGAGGGTGGCAGCCTACTGCTCATTCCCTTTTCCCTACAAGACATGGCCCTTTCTCTGCACTTCACCTCCTGAGCAGAGACCTCTCTATTTGCTCTCACAACTGTCCTGGTACATTATAGCAATATGACAATCAATTAACTGCACACTCTATCAGAATAAAGAAGCCACCCAACCTTATATAACTCTTTTTAATTGTTTTCTTACATTATAGCATTTTTGCTAAACTTATTCTGCCATAATTCACATAATTTAATTTCTCAAAGTGCTAATAAAATAATTGCTTCCTTCCTGTAGACAGAGTGCCTGAACTGTCTTCTCTCATTCAGGACATTATAAAAAGTGGCTGCCATGAATGCTTAAAAGGGCTGTTTTATTCACAAGACTTGATACAAAATTGTTCTCTCCAGACTCTGTGTTGTGTCTCAGACAGCCACAAAGGTGCAAGAAACCTGCCCAGACACTTCCTTGCATACTGGGACTACCTAGACTCGAAAAGCATGGCAAGTCTCATAAGCAAAGTTCTATGGGCTGGTGGAAATCTCCTGTCCTATTGCCCTTATACAACAGCTTGAAAATGAAACACGAAATTCAGGTCACAGGTTATTAACTCATGCTACCATAGATCCTCTTGCAGAGAGAGAATGAACAAAAGTAACCTTTGTGATTTACATATTTAGGCTTGGGAAAGAGAACTTCCTATCAGGAAGATGTTCTGTGCATCCCAAACTTGGGTCAATTACCCATGTCTGCAATTTAGACTTCCCTACACTTCTGCCAATTCCATCCACCCTGGTTTTGGGAATATGGACTGATTATGCCAGATCTGATTTGGGCCCCATTGGGCACAATTTTTCTTTTCTGTGCTTTTAGTTTCAAAATGAATTAGGATGAGGACACCACCAAGCTGTGGAAAGGTCCCTGGGGGTTCTGGGGGTGAGCAGCAAAATGAGTGACCAGAGTGCTGCTGCAGCAGAGCGAGTCACCAGGACACTGGGCTGCACCAACCAGGGCATCACCAGCAGAGCCAGAGCAGTCATTGTCCCTCTCAAAGCTTGAGAGGCCATGCCTGGAATACAGTTTTGATCCCTGCTATACAAAAAAAAAAAAGATGTGGACAGGTTGGAAAGGGTCCAGAGAAGGGCCACAAAGATGATCCAAAGCCTGGAAAGCTGCCACATGAGGAAAGGCTGAGAACTGGGTGTTTTAATTCTTGAAGGGAAAAAAGGCTTAGGGGAAACCTTATGACTGGGTTGCAGTTTTTGGTAACAGCTCCAGCAGCCAGAATGCTCAGTGATGGACGTGTGAGGAAGTGGAATGCAGAGTAGCCTGCACATGACCCAGTTAAAACTCCCATTTTCTGCTTCTGCCCAGCACCCCTCTGGAGTCAGGTGTTTAACTACTAAGCTTCACACTCCTTTAGCAGTCTTGTTGATTACATTGATTTGGAAAATCCTCATTAGGATTCTGGCCTAAGTCAGACTGGATGGAAGACCGAACACACTTCAAAGGCAGAGCTGACAGCCTCATCAGCTGCAGAGGCTCCAAATTCCATAGCCTGGACAAGATTAACAAGAGGCTGCTGCAGCCACAGCAAAGCTGGCATTGATAGGTCACAATGTCACCAAAAAGTATCCAATAAAAAACCAAATACTAAAAACTGCACAACTCAGGACCAATGAACATTGGACCAATGAATTTCTATGGGTTTTGACTGTGTAAGTATCTGAAAAATCTAATAAAATTCATGTGTCATGGAATGATTTTCTCTGCACAACCCACACAATGTGTGGTTGAAATTATTTCTGCTGCACATCCTGCCCAGAATAAAGTAATATCTTGATTCTCTAACACTAAAAATGTTGTTGAAGAGTTTTTTTGTCTTTCCTGCAGTTTTGGTGACAGCAAGGACTTGACCTTCCCTCAGAATTTCATGTCAAGTGCAGGCCACTGAGGTGTGTGCTACTGAAAAGCAGCAGAAACACAGACAAGGTGTTTTCCCCCGGTGAAACCAGCGAGAGAATCTGCCCACACAGCGCCCAGCCCCTCCTTTGCACACTGCCAGTAGCGAGGCTCAGTTGGAGCTGCACACGAGTGCTTGGCAGGTGTTCCCAGGGTCGGGATTTCTGTGTTTTCTTAGGTATTGCATCACCTTACAAGGCAAAGCTGGCTGCTGACAATGGGCAGTTACCAGCCTCAGCACCGGACTCACGATGCTCCTGTTCAAGGAGCAACAGGGGATTGAAGAGCGGCTGGGCTGATTTCATGCCTGGTGTTAAGAAACCTGAGCTCTTCATCCAGCTGTTTATTATTATTATTTTTATAAAACTGCAGGTCTGTTCATGCTCCATTCTGCAGTACAGAGAGGTTTTTTTCAACTTGCAGTGTGTCATGTCTCTATGACATTTGTAATTTGATCCTGTCTGTGTCTGCATCTATGTCTGAGAGCTTTGCATTACACCGACCACAGCTGCTGGGGACTGCAGGGGATGCATCTGAAATTCAGGGCTGGGTTTTCTCAAACCCGTGCAAAAAATAGAAACAACTAAATCTTAGAAATGGACACAGGAGAGGAAGGGGGATTGGGGACAAAATTCAATTGGTAACTAAGACAATGAGCAATAAGTCCAGGGAAGAAACACCTCAGGCAGTGTGTGCTACAATGATGGAATAAATCTGTTGCTAATACTGTGTAAGCAAGAATCAGCTCTCTGGTTTATGTATCACTTCTTAACTCTTCACACTTCAAGAAAAAAAAATAATAGAAGGCAATTAATCACCCTGAACATTAATTGCTCACACTTGATTAGCCAACCTTTGAAAACAAATGTAACATAGAAATAGAAAAAGCCATTGATAGCAGTGAGAGCACATCTCTATCAGAAAAAAAATTAAAATGGCATTACTGCCTGGTTAGTACAAATGGCAATGAGGTGCAGAAAGGATCAGCTGGCTTTCTAAACTCCTTCTCAGAGAGGACTCTGGGTACTGCTGGATCAAGTAGTCCAAGACTTTGTCAGCAGTTTATATCTAAAGGATTATATCGGTGTAATTGCAGCTTTATACAGCTTTGTCCCCCAGGATTAAGGATGGCAAATCAAATATATTAATATCAAAATTAATGATTTATTGTGATAATGATTAGACTAAAAGATCTTAATCAGAATTATGTACTACATAGCATGGATAGCTATAACTACCAGTACAGTACAGTGCACTATTTTTTGGCAATATTTAAGCAACTATATTAAAGCTAGCCAAAACAATTATGAAGAAGTGATTGATGTTACTCATCCAGACCAACAACTCTTTCACTCAGCCTTCGAGGAGCGAGCTTGAGAGTCATTCCCACTCATGGGAGGAATTTCCACACACACATCCTGAGAAGGTGTTAGAAGAGCCTGCTGTCGAAAAGTGGGATTGGGCTTTTATGGTATAAAATCCCCGGGCCATCTGTCAGCTCAGCAGGTAAGTTATCTGTAGTGTCACCTGCTGGTTTCTTCACCAGGTAATTTACCAGCTCTGCCACATACTCATCTCACTGTCAGGACGTTTAACCTCGAGTTCGAAGAGTCAGCTGGTTTCAGCATTATTCAACATCAAAAGCAGTGTGAGTCCCACCCTTCTCCATCCCCCACTGACAGTTTTGCAAATAGGGTGAAGTTTGAGTTGTTTTGCCCCCACTCCAGGCAGAGCATCCTGCTACAGGTGATGACTTCACCACTGTGCTGGGCAGCCTGTTCCAATTCTTGACAACCCTTTCAATGCAGAAATTTTTCCAAATATTCAATGGAAACCTCCCCTGCACAACTCGAGGCTGTTTCCTCTTTGTTCTATCACTTCTACTTGGGAGAAGAGACCCTGCACAACCTCACCACAAGCTCCTTTCAGGCACTTGTAGAGAGTGAGAAGGTTCCCCTGAACCTCATTTTCTCCAGGATGAGCCCACCCAACTCCCTCAGCTGCTCCTTATCAGACTTGTGTTCTAGAGAGTCTCTAGTCCCTCTGCACAGTGACAGAGGAGTGAAAAGACAACGGTAATGAGACTTAAGGCTCCTCAGACATCAGCATTCCTGTTCCTGCCGGTTGGATGGGAAATCAGAACATCACAGAGTAAACAAATCTTACAGAAGAAAATCCCATCTTGTTTGGAGTTCAGAGCACAGCCGGGGATTGAAGTCAGATCTCAGTAACAAAGTTTCTCTTATCTCTTAACTAGGAAATGCAGCACGAATAACTGAGTGTCAAACTCCCATTTTTGCTGTGATATCTATAGACAGAAGTGCAAAACATGAGTGTGTGTTGATGCTTAGACTTTGTAAGACATTTAAAGTATAAATTGCATAACAACAACCTAACTGGGAGAAATATTCTCTTACAGCTGTCAGAGAAAACTGGATTAACAGCCTGAATAGACAGCTCCAGATTATATGGAGCAGAACCACACGTGTTAACTGTAGGAAGTTTACATCCAGCACCTGGTCCCACATCCCCAAACATTGCAGAGGTGGTTAAATGCAGCACTGGAATTCCAGCTTACTCTGCCTTGAGAAGATCACTGAAGCATGTGAGTTAAGCTGAATTTTCAGTTTTACCAAATTTGTTTCTGCTCCATATAATCTGTAGCAGTCTGTTCAGGCTGTTAACCTTAATCCAGTTTTCTCAGACAATTAAGAGAATATTTCTCCCGGTTAGATTGTTGTTATGCAATTTATACTTTCAGTGTTTTACAAAGTCTAAGCAGAACTGTGTGTCAGTCAGGTTTCCTGACACAGTTGTAGCCTATTAGCATAAAGATCAAAATATATACTGACTAGATACTTAAAGTTCACAGGCACCCCTTTCACAGCAAACTGGGAGGGGCGAGCTATTGAGAAAACATCAAAAATGTACAATTCTATTTACCCTTACCAATAACTTTCCCCTTTCCTTTTTCCCTTGAGTACCTATTTCTCTTCCAGGAGATGACAGTCCATGAATGATTATCTTATTATCACCGTGTCCCAACTGCCACTAATATCTTTCGGGGAATAAATAGTCTTAATAAATGTTAAATAGCATCTTAGAATTTTAAAGGAGAAGTTGGGGAAAAAAAATAACTGGGTGCATGCACATGGCCCAGCAGCTGGCATCTGGAAAAGCAAACCAAAATTTTTTTGGTGTGCAAATCCCAAGGCTAGATTTTTTTTTTTTTTAAATGTTCTTGTCCCTTAACATTTGTATGAGTAAAACTGATTTTGATAGCCAGGGCGTTAGTTATTTTCGTTCCAGTTGTGGATGTGTGAGATTTCTTCCAACTCCTGCTGAAACTTCCTCATAACAGAACTGAACACACCTGAAGGGTGTTTGAAAGTGACTGCAAGGAGTGTTTGACAGCGACTGCGATGTGCGAGGGACGGGCAGGCCCGGCCGTGCCGGAGTCCGGGCGTGCGGCCTCTCGTGAATGAACTCCGGGAGAATTTTATTTTTTTTTATGAATGGGAGCTCCGCAGTGAATGAACAGCGGAGCTCTGCGATGTGATTGGTCCTCCAGGGTAAAGCCACGCCCACTCAGGGGTGGGTGACGGCCGAGACGAGCGGGGATTGGCGGGCGTGCCCCAGCACGGAGCTTCATTCACAAATTCGATGAAACAAAGGAGTGGGCGAGCCGGGCCCGTGGGCGAGGGGCCAATGGGCGGCCGGGCCCGGGCCCACGG
>VZRS01012051.1:4784-33066 GCA_013398055.1 Ifrita kowaldi | reverse complement strand
CCGCTCTCCCTTCCCGGCCGGAGCATCCACTCCGCTCTCCCTCCGCGGCCGGAGCCTCCATCCCGCTGTCCCTCCCCGGCCGGAGCCTCCACCCCGCTGTCCCTCCCCGGCCGGAGCATCCACCCCGCTGTCCCTCCGCGGCCGGAGCATCCCTCCCACTCTCCCTCTCCGGCCGGAGCCTCCATCCCACTCTCCCTCCCCGGCCGGAGCCTCCATCCCGCTGTCCCTTCCCGGCCGGAGCCTCCATCCCGCTGTCCCTTCCCGGCCGGAGCCTCCATCCCGCTGTCCCTTCCCGGCCGGAGCCTCCATCCCGCTGTCCCTTCCCGGCCGGAGCCTCCATCCCGCTGTCCCTTCCCGGCCGGAGCCTCCATCCCGCTGTCCCTTCCCGGCCGGAGCCTCCATCCCGCTGTCCCTTCCCGGCCGGAGCCTCCATCCCGCTGTCCCTTCCCGGCCGGAGCCTCCATCCCGCTGTCCTTCCCCAGCTGAGGATCCTTCCCCTCTCCCCCAGAGCTCTTCCAAGACTTGAGGCAGCTCCAGGAGACCTGGCTGACTGAAGGTAGGTTCCTTCCCCCAGCTTTGGCTGGTTTTGCTCGTCTTTGAGTTGTTTGTCTTCTGAGGTTTGTCCCGCTCCTTTGCTGTGTTTGCCTGGCTCCAAACAAAAGTGGGGTTTTTTCAGACTTGCCAGCCTCTGGCTTGTGTAAATTAAGACCCTGAATGACACCATTGTGCTGGGCATTTGCTTATGAATGGAACTTGGCTGCTGGCCCGCTTTCCTGGGTACAATTTTCGCTTCAGGCTGTTTGTAACTGCTTCGATTTTATGCTAATTTGTCACTTATCTTTGTTGGTTGCCAGAACGTTGGTATTTTCTTAAACAATGAAGTAGTCTTTTAATTTGTGGAACAAAATGCTTCTCTTTTTTTTTTTTTTTTTAATATAATCCTTTGTGGGGACCTTTCTGGAATTTACACACTTTTCAGTTTGGTGTCTTAATTATTTTGACTTTGAACTTCAAGGAAAACTTCGAATGCCAGGGAGTCACATTAATTCCAAGTGAAACTAGTTTTAAACATGGTGATTCTGCTCTAATTCCAGTACTAGACATGGTCCATTTTCTAGAAAATTCAAAACACATCCTCAAGTACAGACTCTTAATAAATACAGAAGTACTTACTGTGATCTAGGTACTTATATATATTTAACATTAATGATATAAAAATATACGTGCTATTTTGAGCAGGTTATTTCCTCTAATTTTACCACAAGTGAGGGACAATCTTCTCAAACAATTCTTTTTTTAAGCCTTCAGAAAGATATTTGCCAACTAAGTAAGATTATTAAGGAAAAAAAAATCAGATGTTTTGTGTTCATTTCAAACGGAACTGAAACGAGGTGACATCGATCAGGCAGCGTTTCAGGAGTGTGAGGATCGTCAGGATGCAATGGGAATTACCCGGAGGCTGTTTCGATATTGAAACATGCACCTAACTTATATCAGAGCAGGAAAATAGGTGTTAATGGCTGGTCATGTAACAGCCCCGCTGAACGTGCACACCTCCTCCAGAGCGATTTCTTTCAAATCTTACAAGAACTCGAGCTGACAATTAGTTTACCTCTGAACCGATTTTTGGTAGACTTTCAATTTCAGATTTTCTCATGTTTGATAATATTTTTAGCTCACCAATCTAAAGGATTTGCACAGAATCTCTTACAGTTTATTTTTCAGTAGCAGAGTGTTTGTAGGATGAATTTGTAAGTCCCCTGTGGTGAAGGGAAGGTCACACGTGGGCTCATAGCACTGTAGAGAAAGAGGTGCTCTGCTTTTATCTGGGATTAGTAAATGATGGTTTATTATTAAACCTTATTGCATGTTTTTGGAATACAGGCAGAGATTATTTTTTTTAATTATTATTTTTCACAGCTCATAGCATCTGATCAGAGTCCAAGTGAAATCCCTGAGAAATTCAATATGTGTTTTAATATTTTAGTTTGTGATTTCAGACTGCATGCCAGGGAACTGGTCTCTCCCATTGTTACTCCCATTTCCAGACTTAAAACAAGAAAAATGACCCTCTGAAGCAAACTGTCTTTTGTTTTTTTCTATTCACCATCATGTCAAAATATTATCCTGAATGTTGAAAATATCTTCTATTAATGTCCTCTGTCTGTCTCCACGTTAACATTTGTTCATGAGATCACAGCATCAGAACACTGAAGAGTACCCTCCTAAACAATGCAGAAGAAAAAGTGAAAACATGAAATATGTTATTTATTCTTTTTCTCTATCACATTTAGTTTTTAAAAAATATTATTGATTTATTTACAGTTCTTGGTGTTACTCTTTAAATAAAAGAGGAACAAACCTAGGAAGGAAGCAAACTAGAAATAAGGCATCAGCCAAAAATGTTAGTGCATTTAAACCACGTATACACCTGTGTATGTGTGTTTGTGTGTGTCACTATATGTATTTGTGTGATTTCAGTCATAGGGGTATCTATTTGTTATCTTTTAAAATATTTTTAATAGTGTCAATTAACACCTGATATCTCATTTTGAGAGTCAAAGAATAATTCTGCATATAGATGTCTCCTATAAAGAAATGCTGAAATATCCTAGGCCTGGCTACTAAAAATCTGGTTTTCTTTTGCACCGTTTTTACCAGGATCTGGCAGACTGCACGGGTGGGAACCTGGCAGTTGGTAACTGTATGGAACTAATTTCAAGCCAAATAATTTATAGAAGTGCATCAGCATTCAGAGAAACAAAAAAACCCCTTCCCTGGAGAAGAGTGGCAGAGGCAGGTACCTGTGATGGCTGCAGGGAGCAGATCCACATCTCCAGGTGTCCCTAGGCAGAAAATCTGAGTTCCAGTGCTCCAGCTCTTGGGAGTTGTGTGGGAAATGGTGGGGTCTGTGCTGGTGCCTGCAGTCAGAGTGACTGGAACAAGACCAGATTTGGGCTCCAAATGTGATTAATTATCCCAGTTCTTCCAAGTATCGGTGTTGGTTTGGGGAGAACAAGAGAATACCTGGGTTGCAACTATATGAAGTAGGTAGAGAATATAAAAATTGAAATTATCTTCTGGCAACTGTCTTTAGCCTTCTAGCACAGGACTGTAGCTGTCTGCAAACATCACTGCCCAGCAGTGAGGCTGGATGCTTCCATTCCAGCCTTGCCCTTCATTTCACATCTGTTCTGTGGCCTGTTGCTTTCAGTGTTAAATCCTCTTCGTGACATCACCAGTGATGCCATGGACAGCCTCAAGGCACAGGGCTGTGAAGTCCAAACTCTGCTCATACAATATGATCCCCATAATTTCTTCTATTTCCATGTTGCTTTTTAAAGATAATTCATAGAATGAATTTTCTAGATGTTTTTTTTCCTCAGCTCCCCATCTTTTATTGTTTATGTTTCCAGTTTGTTGTCACACAGGTTATTTGAAGGAACAGTGATTGCAGAATGAAGGGTTTGGCCAGCTCCATTCTCATTCACCACCTGTCAGCACAGAGTTACTCCCTGAGGTTTATTTTTGGCGTGTCTAGTCCAGCTTAGTTTCAAGTGACTGAGATTAGTGGGCTTCCATCCTTTATGTCCCTTAACTTGGACTACATCACCTCTGTTTCAGAGCTGACAGAGTGCAATCTGTTGTCCACTCTGCAATAACAAAAACTGGAGGTTTGTCTGTTATGTCCGAGCAGCAGCAGAATTTCTTTCAGCAACAGTGACAGACTTTATGAAATAACAACGATCTGCTGCAAGCTCTCCCTTCCCTGCAGTAAAAGGGATGTAAAAGTAATTGTTAGAAGTAATAAAATATGGGTAAGATTCTCCCCAAGGTTTCTCCCAGGACACACATGTATTCCTTAATCCCAAAGGGAAACTCTCTGTAGTCGCTAAAATCATCCCAGCAGAAAGCTCAGATCTTTCCTGCATTGATTTATTTCTGCCTTACTGTTAATTATGCTGTACAAAGTGCCAAAACTAACTCTTCCCTCCCTCTTTCTCTCCCTCCCTCCTTTCCTCCTTCCCTCTCTCTCCTGACAGCTCAGGTTCCAGACAATGATGAGCAATTTGTGCCTGACTTTCACTCAGAAAACTGTAAGTAGCATGGGGCTAATCATGTCTCTTGGGACAAGGACAAATCCAAATTTTGGAGCCTTCCATGTTCCCACCCCAGGCAGTTTCCCCCACATAAACTGACATGAAGCACTTTTACTGGTTGCACTCATTTACCTCCTTTCCCCAGACGTGGCCCTGCAGCCCAGCACAGCTCGGTCTCTCTGTCATATATTTTATTTTTTGCTCTTTTTGACCTAGAACTGAGGAGAAGGATGGTCCCACGTCTCACTCTGAGTGAATTAATGAGTCAGATGCAATGTGATAGCCTATTCCAGCTATCAGGGGCTGGGAAGAATTGGCTGCTCCTAACACATCCAGCTTCTTGAAAGTTCCGTGGAGTTCAGTGTAATGGAGAGAGAGCAATTTTTATTTTTCCCCCTGAGACCCAGCTGACCCATCAGCATTTTTAGGTGGGTTGTATACACTGGGAAGGGCTGCTACAGGGGAATGTAGCAGACATAAAAGACTCTTTTCTCTTCCGGCCTTTCCTTGGGCCTGGGCTGTTTGCACAGGTGCAGGAGTGTCGTGCTCGGAGTGCTGAACCCACTGCTGGGTCAGGGTACTCTCCCCTCTCTCAGCCTGGGCAGTGCCCAGAGCTCTTTGTGGATGGGTTCCTCTGCTCTGACCCACGGCAGCCACAGGACAAGCCACGGGAGCCAGGTGTGCCTGAGGAGCAGCAGGAGCCAGAAACAACAGAAGGCTCTGGAATCTGATGGATTTATTTATGTACATTGATTCTGTCAAGCTCTCTGAGCGCTGCCAAGATCGGCTTTTCTGGTGTAGGATGAAACCAAAGGCAGCCAAAAGGAGTCAGGGCTGTTTTGGGGGATGGGGCAGATGTCCCCCTCTTGGTGTGAGAATTAATTTTGGGGAAGGATGTTTACAATAGAAACCTCCTGTGCTAGGAGAGGCAGCAAAGGCCTTTCTCTGGCCCTTTAGCTGTCTGCTCGCTTCTGAAGGGACACTTAGAACTTTGTGTGAGGGAGAAGTAGCTTGAAAATGGCTGGTGCATGCAGGGTTCAGGTCACTCCTGAAATAAACTCAGCAAAAATACGAGGGGTTAATGGATCAGGATGTTACTTCCCATCCTTAAAAGCAGTCACAGCCCTGAACATCCCAGACCCAGAGCAGCATCGTGTGACTTAAAGAGGTGGCAGTAATCTGGTGATGCAGGACTGGAGCTGGTCTTACTAAAAGATTCCAGCTTTGGTTTGGAGGGCAGATCCTTCCCTAGTTTGAAAAAGCAGCCTAGACATATCTACCTCTCTGGGGTTACTTTCCTTCCTAAACATCAGTGACCTCCTAACAGCAGCAGCAGCAGAGCCCACAGGCAAAGGCAGAAGATGCTCAGCCCATCCTCCAACCAGGACAAGCTGTTCTGAGGAGCTAGAAAGCAAGTTTTGTCCCCTGCTGGATTGAATAAAGCATAAGAAGTAAATGCCCACATCCTACTTCCTGGTGCTGTAAACTGCAACCCACATTTGTTATTCATGAAATTCTGAGAAGCCCAGAAATATCCCTCCTTGTCTGCATCAGGCTCTTGCCACAGACCATGCACTGAAAATGGAAAGAAACCTTTTTATTTTTTTTCTCCTTGGACTGTGTTTTGGATGAGCAGAGCAGTTTTGATGTTCCCCCAGTCCCACATTCAGGGGTGCTGGACTGTTTGCATAGAAGAAATTCAGCAAAGGGACACCTGCATTTGGAAATGCCTGGTAATCATAGCTCTCCAGACAGAAGAAAAATTTAAATTTGATCTTTCCTTTCTCTCCTGCAGTAGCTTTCCACAGTCCTCCTGCTAAGATTAAAAAGGAGCCCCAAAGCCCCTCAGAGCCCACGCTGTCCTGCAGCCATGAGCAGCCATTCCAGCACACCAGCGAGCAGTGCCTTTATGCCAGGTAAAGTGGCTCTCACAGAGGAGGGACAGGAGCTGTTCTGAAATCAGGTGCTGCTGCATTATCCAATAATGGAGAGTGTGACAACAGCCCTGTCTGTCTGCAGAGTGCAGGCGAGCAGTGGTCAGCAGCTCTGGCCCCCAGCGAGGGTGGTCACTGGGCAGCTCAGGCCTGGGTAGATCAGCTCTGGGCTTGCCTGTTTTTCATCCTCCCTTGTGCTGATATTCAGCAATCTTGACATCTGCCCCATGCCTCTCCCCACTGCTTTCCAAAACCTGTCCCATGCCTGACCCCACTGCCCACAGTGCCAGGCCCCTGCCCGAGCTGTGGTGGGGCTTCTCCAGCACAGACACCTGCCCCGGTTTTCTGCTTGAAAAACAAGCTGTCCATCAGCAATCAGGCAGCAGGGAGTTTATGCTGAGTTTTCCAGCCCAGGTGGCTGCCCAGAGGGACAGAGCATGCTTGACAGGTTCCCAGGAGCTGCCACAAGTCCTTCTGGAGAACTGAAATGCTGCAATATCTGTTTGACTGTTCCAGTGCCTACGATCAACCCAGACAGTCCCCCAGCCCAGGAGTCCTGATACAGCCACCGCTCCAACAGTTCCCTAGACAGGACAGGAGCTTCCTGACCCCTGTGGGGCCACCCCACTCCACATCCAGCTGTGGATACCTCAGTGAAAACAGGTGAGTTACTGCCAGGAGGAGGCAGCCACTGGCAAGGATTGCCCTCCTTGGTGATGGAAGGGCTGCAGCATCCAGAGGGAAGTGTTCTGTTCACAGTGAGCACAGGATCCCCTCCTGTGGGACCCACCACTGCTGCCTGGGGTGTGAAGCCCATAACCTTAGCCCTGTTGGGTTCTGTGAATGATGGGCTGTGCAGCAGCTGCCCTTGGAAACATCCTTCCCTGGGGTCCCTTCCTTGCTCCAGCCACGAGTGAGCTCCTACAGCTCTAGTAACAGCCTGAGGGATTTTGTGTCCCTCAGCCAGCCCTGAGCCAGGGCTGAAATCAGAGGGCCAACAAAGTCTCATCTGTCTCATATCCTCTCCCTTCTTAGCTCTGCCTATCAGCCACCTGTGGAGATGTGCCATTCCTTCCCATCCTCCCAGGGCATGGCCCAGGAAGACCCCATTGCCTACCAGTGCCAGCTGCCCAAGCCCTGCCTCCAGTACCCCCATCAGGGCTTCAAACAGGAGCGCCACGACCCCCAGTACGAGAGGGCAAACCAGGCAGGCAGCAGCCACCAGTACCCAGCTGCTGTGGTGGTCAAGCAGGAGCAGGTGGATTACCTGTACGACTCAGGTAGGCAGAACTGGCTCCTTCTGACTGCATGAACCAGGCATCAGTGGGGTGAGCACCTCCTGGGTGAGCATCCATCGCTGGTGGTGTTTGAGCTTTGAAGCAGCTCGGTATCAGGAGCATGTGCTGTCTGGGGAAGTGGCCTGGATATTTGGCAGGAAACTAAAACAGTTCTGTCTGTTCACTGCATCCAAGATAAGGCTGGGACATTCACCATGTTCCGGGAAAGACTTTCTGGTAGGGAGTTGAAAGTTTAGCAAGATAGGAGGTAGAAGGTGATGTTAAACCCATTCAAACTAGATTGAAGCATGGTTTTCCCCCCACCCACAAGGGAATAAGTACCCAGTAGGTAGACTCAAAGTTCATGATTAGCCCACTCACATAATCAGAAATGAAGGAAAGGGTGTTTCCAGTTTCATAGGGGGTTTTTGTCTTCAGGGGTACTTGTGAGCTGGAAGGTTGCAGAAAATAAGTGAGGTCAGCTTTGAAGAAATCATACTGAAAACAGTCTGTAAATGGCAGAAATGAAGGGATCAAATATGTTGGACCCTGTACAGAAAAACTGTCTTGGATCCCTGCAGCAGAAGGCCCCTGCAAGCACTGGCAGAGGAAAGGGGCTCTGGGTGGGCTCAGCTCAGTGCCAGGGTGCTGCTTGGTGTCCCTTGGAGGATCAGCTTCCACCTGCTACTTCCCACAGAAACAAGGCACAGAGATTTCAGGGGATGACAAAAGAAAAAAGTTTATAATGCCAAAAATAGCTCTCTAGATGCCAGATCCACCAGGTGATCCTCTTATTTTTCCACAAGGGATAAATCTTATTTTTCTGGCAGACCTGTCAAAGGCTCACTATGCTGACATCACAATACCCTCTTCCAGAGGGAATGTAACTTCTGTTTCCTGGTATTTTAATGGACATCTTGAATTGTTTCCTTTAGCAGAAATAAACACATAAATAAAGAGCTCCTATGAGGGTATTACTGTGGTGATATTGATATTACACTTGCACTGGGTCCTTCTGTTCAGAAAATGTGCAAAGCCAGAAGAATGCTTCTTGTGAGAGTAGTTTATGATTGTAATAACACCCAGTCTGTCAGCTCAGAGTACTCTTCCCTTAGCATCAGCAAAATTTCTGCTGGAAGCAATGGCCAGACACAGGTGTGTGAGGGAAATGGAAGGTAAATCTTTCCAAAGCTCCCAGTTACAGCTTCTGCTTCAGCTGCGTGCAGTAAATAAATTGGATTCAGAAAACACAAGATACAGAAGACACAAATTGCAGGGCACAGACAGCACTGTACACTGAACACAGAATCATGAAAAGGCTTCCTGCTTGTTTTTAACAAAGGCTGTTTTTTCTTTTATATTTTCTAAACTGCTTGTGAGAATGCCCCATCATGATGTGAAAAAGCCAGGGAGACTTGAGACATCTGAGATGACATTTGTGAGACTCTGCAGAAACATTCAGATGCTGCTGCTCTCCATTCACATCATCACAGTACCCCTGGGGAACTGCAATGCCTTCTTACCTTGGAAAACAGCAGAAAAATGTGTAGTTATCTTAAACTAAGATGAGAGAGAGGATCAAATTTAGCCTATTGTCCATGATTTTGTACAAAAGTGATGCAGAGGTGACTGGCTGGCTATCCTGGTTACTCTGAAGGATGGCGTGTGATAGTGCCACAAAAACTTACTACTCTAATTCCTGGTTGGAAGGGTAATGCAAATGAAGTTGTAGTTTCCAGTCTGCCACTAATCCTTCAGGAGGGCCCTAAGAGGACATTGGTTGTACAGCTGCACTCACCTGTCCACCTTTGCAGAGCAAGCTCATTCTGCCACCTGTGTTTTTTAAATAAATGAGTTTGTTAATCTTTCTGTAGATGTTCCTGACTGTCCTTCCATGTACATAAGTGCTGAGAGTTATCCAAGCCATTCAAATACAGAAGATACATTAGGTAAGAAAGGCAGTCACTGTCACATTCCCTGCACAGAATCACCCTCTGGTACTGCCCTGCCTGTCTGTGACTGCTGACATTGCTTTCTCTTTCAGGCTGCAGCTATGACAAGCAGATGAGGTCCTTTACTGATGATGTCTGTGTTGTTCCAGAAAAATTTGAAGGTTGGAGAAAGAATGGCTTGGAGTTGTGGTGTGAGATAGGGTTATTCACCATCTTAGCCAGCCACTTGACTGGTGCCTACGTAGTTCATTACACTGTGTTCTTGCAGGTGTGTTCGTACCCAGCTTTTTGGTATTCCACTTTTTGGGCTTTCTTAGCAGCAACCAGGCCTTGTAGCATAAGTAGCTTAATTGTGACGTAGAGCAGAGCAGCTCTTGGAAGAGTTGCTTGTGAATTGGCCACTGTTTTATGTGAACTGAAATACTCCAGGTAAACATTTGTGAAATTGTGAAAAGTGCTGCTTTTTTTTTTTTTTTCTTTTTTCCCCCCAGTGATTTTTGCACTGTTACCCTCAGAAATGTTCTGTTTGTTGTTCTCAGCAGGAGACATCAAGCAGGAAGCCGGAGGGTACCGGGAAGGACCCCCCTACCAGAGACGGGGATCGCTCCAGCTCTGGCAATTCCTCGTGGCTCTGTTGGACAATCCCACCAATTCCCACTTCATTGCCTGGACTGGTAGAGGAATGGAGTTCAAGCTCATTGAGCCAGAGGAGGTGAAACCATCAAGGTTCTCTACAGGCTCTGGGGAATCAGCCACTGTTTCTGGGGCTGCAAATTCTAAAGCAGCTTTTCCTCTGCCCTGTGAAGCTTCTGCCTGCCAGTGGTACTCGCTAGAGCCTGCAGCAAGTCAAGGTTTTTAGAAGAGGTCAAAACACTTGGAGTGACACAAGTATCAGGTTTAAGAAAGGCTGCTTGTATGTAAGTTTAGAACCTCAGATATGCAGTGAGTCAAATTATCCACTGCCTTCATTTCCCTGGATACTTCACTCTCAAGCTTGCAGTGACCTGTGCTGTCTTATCATGCTCCATACTTGAGGCTGACATTGAGGTTTGGAGTTTTGAACCCTAATGACTGCAGTTTTCATAAGAATCTGGAAGCAGATATATCCTAGTCTATTTCAACACGACTTTAACTGAAGTGTAATTTCAAATGCTGCCATGTTCCAGAAAAACCAGTGATACCTGACAGTACCTGGGAGACTTGTCCATAATATCTGTTCATATCTAGTTCCAATTAGAGCTGCATTTAGCACTCTTCTTGCTACATATCAAAATTTGTGGGCACTTTCAGTGCAGATGAGTTGTCTTGGCGGGTTGACACCGGCTTACAACAGACTTTTGAGTCTCAGGGACAAAGCTGAAAATCATGTAGGAGTAGGAAGGCAGAGGTCTCTTCCAGTGTGTTCCCTCATCCTTGGTCTCCTGATAAACATGGGACCCTTGAAGATTTAGTGTTACAGAGCAGCCCTTTAGCATCCTTGAGCTTTCAGAGTACTGGAGAGTGAGGAGCAGTGGTGACAGCAAATGAGCTCTGTAGTGGCCAGAATTTCTCTGTGACACAGAGTGCTTGAGTTCTCCTCATATTAAAAAGCTGCTAAATTATTGATAAGTCTATTATTGAAGTGTTTGTGTGTGTCATGGTACCATCCATCAACAGAGAACCAGCTGGATGATGTTCTTTTCTGTTGGGCTGGGTTCACAGGCATTCCCACAGTTGGATGCTTTATTCTGCAGGTGGCCAGGCTGTGGGGGATCCAGAAGAACCGTCCAGCCATGAACTACGACAAGCTGAGCCGATCACTTCGCTACTACTACGAGAAAGGCATCATGCAGAAGGTCAGTTTGCAAAGCAGGAGAAAACTTTATGCTTTAAGTGGTGCTCCTCTTGTTTGAGGCAGGAAATCCTACAGACAAAATGTCCTTGAGCTAGCCAGGCATCCCAAGCTTGCTCTCCCCAAAACTTCTCTTTGCTGCAGTTAATGGAGAAGCTGTGAAGGAGCTGAATGTAGGCAATGCATGAGAAATAAAACAAAGAGGGAATTATGAGTTCTTTCTTTTTCTGTATAATGTCTGCAGTCAGGAGAGTTGGAGTTTATGCAGCTTCAAGGAGATATAATCAGTCCTTCCTCTTGTGAGAGAAAGGCTGCCTGGAGCTTGGTCCTGTGTGGTAGGGATGGTCTGTGCCACACCCAGGGCACTGGAGAGATAACTGGGAGTGCAAGTGTGACAGTACAGACTGTCCAGGGACTGCTGCTGCTGTTGTTACCTGGACAAAGAACCAGCTGGCAGCCTCCCAGTTCCCAGGAGCTGTTCCGGGGGAGGCCAGAGCAGCAGACAAGAGGACAGCACAAGGAGAAAATTACAACTCTGACACATCTCAGGACAGGCAGATGTTTTTGCAAGCCTTCCCTGGTGCTGGGGAGCATGGCCTAGTGCTTCCCTGGGCCTGCAGCATTCAGCTCCCCCCATGTTGTCCCTGCAGGTGGCTGGGGAGCGCTACGTGTACAAGTTTGTGTGTGAGCCTGAAGCCCTGTTCTCCATGGCCTTCCCCGAGCACCAGCGGCCAGCGCTGAAGGCAGAGCTGGAGCGGCAGATCAGTGAGGAGGACACGGTGCCTCTTTCCCACCTGGATGACAGTGGCTCCTTCCTGCCAGAGCTTGGGAGCTTCCCTCCACAGCTCTACAGCAAAGGCTACATGTACTAACACTGCTGGGACACGTGTGGTTGTGCACAGGAGGTGGCTGGGTAGTATTCAACTGGTATCAGCATTTTTTTAGGCCAGCACTAAACTCTGAGCACCTGCTTTGGTCAGGACAAGTGTTCAGGTACACAAGTGGATGATCACCTCACAGCAGGTGTGCTTGTGATAAAACTCTCTTACTATGTTAGGATGGGGCATGTTCTCAGCTGTGCAGACATCATCCGAGCAGCAGAGCCTCAGCTGCAGCAGCAGCTCAGGTGATTGGTGCCTCCAGATGTATCAAACACCAGTCACAACCCCTCTCATTGCACAGGGAGGGGATGCTGTCCCACCAGGGTTTTTTTCATGTATGAGAATGCTACAATGCTGCTGCTGACTCCATTCCTGCAGTACTTGTACTGAACCTCTGTGGGACCTGCCTTCAGCTGGTTCTGGCCCGAGGAACTCACTCTGAAAGGCCAGTTCAGCCTCCTGCCCAGGATGGCTGCAGGACAATGGTCACAGATCTTATGCCTTCCTTGGGGAATACTCCTTGTCTTGTACATGCATGCTTCTGCCTTATCACCTCCTTGCTCCTACCTTATCACCTCCCTGCTCATGCCAGGAGTTTCTGGTATTTGGGCACTCTGAGCAGGGTATATGGAGGCCTTGACCAGGATTAGAGCAGTCCTGGAGTACATGGCCCAAAGCCATGTAGGGGAATTACAGAGGAGCTTGATTGCATTGGTCTGGGGCACAGGTCAAAGCCAAGGCCACGTTCAGGTAGAGGGATTGTGGGAAGCAGCAAGGCCTGAGACACCAGCTCAGTGTAGTGTTGTGGCTTTTCCAAACTGAAAAACTTCTTCAACAAACATTCTCAGGATCTCAGGATCTTTGAAGAGCTGTCAGGCTCTTGAGTGTGCCCATCCTGGGCTTGGCTAGAAAATCGTGTGAGGCAAGAGAAGAACCTGGTGGATGTGTGATTAAAAAATCCTATACAAAGTAACCTAAACCATACTTAGATGTTAATACAGGAATTCAGACTTAAACTCCACAGATATTTGCATGTTTGAGGGGAATTCGGATGTGTTGGAAAGGCAGCTCTCTCTGCAGTCCAATGCAGCACATGCAACTTAACTAAACTGGCAGGTTTTCCACAACATTTATAATGGGCACCACATCCTCATTAAGAGGTGTTTCATTTTTTAATTAGCAGCTCCACCACATTCCCAGTTGGAGAAGGAGCAGTACAGTGTACCCATACAGAAAAAGTCTGTTTCCTATGCTTCAGATTGATATTTCAGCTGCTGAATACAGAGCATTACCAATCCTGCCAGCATGGTAGCCTGTAGAGAAAATTCTGTATATTGATTGAAAGCCTGATTTCCCCTGCTGACTCTCCCCTGCATGGCTAATGCCAACCCTCCCAGCCTCGTCCCTGACTGCAAGAGCCATGAAAGGCAGCATTCCCTGCCTGAGGAGAGGCCAGATACTCAGAGCAGTCTGCTCTGCTGATGCCTTTGCAGGCCCTGTGCAGAGACTTTGTGTTCTGACAGTTCCTGACCCTCCTGCCTTGCCCTGCACCTTCCTGGCCAGCACAGTTCCTGTGATGTCCCAGAAGTGAGGGTGAAGGGGAGCCCTTCCTTTGGTATAAGCTGCCTTTACTATTTATGAGTGTAAAAATACTATAATTAATAAATTGGTCTGTCTTGGGCCAGTGCAACTTCACTGATTCCCTGACTTGTCCTCCTTTACCTTTTGAGCTTGCTTTGCACATCTCCTTAGCACCAGCTCACAGCTTTGGCTAGCTGATCCAGAGGGATCAGGGATGTGTGTTTACTTCTGAATCTTGATGGAGTTCAAGAAATGAACACTGCAAACCCACTCTGCAGTTCCAGTTCAGCTAGACTGCGAGGCAGCTGGTATGGGAGTAATAGACAAGAGTCCCAAATTTCTCCTGCTGGTCCTGAAAACGATGAGGAGCTTCCAGGAGGGAGATAAACAGCTCCCACACAATTCCATAAAACACTCCCACGGAAGCTTCCGTAAGTCAGAGACTGAGGAAGAATTTGTGCTTCTTCCTAAGCACCACATCCACAAGCCTTTTAAATCCCCTCCAGGGTGGTGACTCCACCACTGCCCTGGGCTGCCTGTGCCAATGCCTGACAACCCTTTCAATGAAGAACTTATCCCTAATATCCAGTCAAAACCTCCTCTGGCACAACTTGAGGCCATTTCCATTTGTCCTATCACTGGTTGCCTGGGAGAAGAGGCCAACCCCCACCTGGCTCTAACCTCTTGTCAGGCACTTGTAGAGAGTGAGAAGGTCCCTCCTGAGCCCCCCAGCTGCTCCTCATCAGACTTGTGCTCCAGACCCTCCTGAGAAAGACTAAAATAGTTAATGGCTCAAACTTTGTTAAAATCACCCAAGGGCTTTGCCCATTGTAGCAAACTGTGCAAAAAAGCAACGGCACCAAAGGCCACCCCACTCCCCCCAGCAGGACTCCTGACAGGAACTTGGGATAAAGATGGCACTGTTGTCCAATTATCTCAGGTCTAAGGAGAAGTTAACGAGGCTGGGGGAGAAGAATGTATCCACAAGGAAAGCCCAACCCAGCGGCTGTGCTGAAAATCAGCTCTGACTGGGTTCAGCAGGGGTGCACAGCCCAGACTCATTTGCTGGGGCCAGGTTTGCACATTCTTCCCCCCCAGGCAAAGGGAGAGGAGAGTTTTTGAGTGGGATTTCGAAAGGTCTGGTAGAGATGAGTGAACACCCATCCCCTGGCTACAAGCCAGCTAAGAAGCCAACCCTGCAGAGTCCTCCCTTACACAAACTGGCTCAGTTGTAAAACACCCCTGCCCAACTCCAGAAGGTCACATTCACACGGGACATCCATGAGAGGCAGTCTTAGAAGGGATCAAAAACCATCAAAGACCCCCAAAGTGCCTCAGACTCATTTCTGAAGACTGCACAGCATCGACAAGTGTTGCAACAGATCCAGAACCTGTTGTAAAAGATGTGTAAAACTGCCCCTCAGCAGGAAGGTGCTTGGGCACTCCAATCTATACCTGCATGTTTGTTAATCCACTGAACTCCATGTTTTGTGGAACCCCCACCACCAAGACCAGAACAAGAGGATCAATGGGACACCACTGGATCCACAGGGGTGGTGAATATCCTTCTACTTAATCTGTCTCTGTCACTCTCATTCTTTACTCCCCACCTCTCCTTTTCCTATTTCTTTCTATCTCTCTCTACCTCATATTTACAGTTAAATAAAATCCGTACTATTGACTTCAGCATGTGGTCTCGTTTGCATCTTAATCTGGGTAGAAGCATCTCTCTAACAGTTGGATCATAACACCCTCCCCAGCTCCACTGCCCATCTCTGGACACCTTCAGCACCTCAAGGTCCTTTCTGTAGTGAAGGGCCCAGAACTGGATACAGGATTTGAGATGTGGCCTCACCAGTGCCCAGCACAGAGCCACAGGATCTCTGGTGTAGCTGTAAACTCCTTCTTCAGAAGGAGCAGCTGCACAAACACATCACTGTGCACCCCAGGCTCTGCCTAGGGCAATAATAACCATTCTCCTGGCCCCTAGGGAACTATGGAAAGTATCAGGTGAGAAAGCAGAGCAGGAGGAAGGTGTCTCAGGGGAGAGCTTGTGGCAGCTCAGTTCTTGCTGAGCTTTGGCTTTATGGCACCTCTGTTTCCCTAAATTAGCTTTAAGCATGTTTTGGAGTCACTTCCATTCCTGTCCTTTCTGCTTTGACTCTGTGAGTCCAAACTTACAAACTTTGTAATTCCCTTTAATTTTATGATGATATAACATGAGGGAAAGCTCAGGATATTTAACAACACCCCTGCTCACCTTTGTACAGATAGGTATTTCCAATAGAGCTCCATTTCAGTGTGAAACATTCTTCAAATTCACGGTGTAAAACAACCAGTCAACCTAATTCTCTTCCTTTCAACAATGATGTTAGCAAATGAGCCAGCTTTAGAAAAAAAATAAGGTTTCTCAGCTATGGAAACAAGTAAGTTTCATCTGTTAGCAATAAAAAAATATTTTACAGATAGTTTGGGCATGACAGCACACACTGGGCAGTCAACTTCTTTTTAAAACAAGAAACTGTTACACAATTTTTACAGACATTTTAGCTGTAAGAGCTCATTCTATTACAAAAACCCAACAGCTGTAATATCACCAAACATAGTAAGTGAAAATAAAGCACATGTCACATTGTATAGAAGGTCTAAACATCTGTAACCACTTACATTTTCAGGTGGAACTGTGCTGCACAGGGGGTGTGGTAATTACTGTTTGATAAACCCTTCAGCACCCAGGAGATGGGGATGAAGGGTAAGGCTTGCAGTCTAACCTGTGCCATTGTTCAAATATAACTGACATTCTAGCTGGGTTTCTAGAATTTTTCCTGCCTTATCCCAAAGCCAGAGATACTAAATACCTCACCACAGATGGCTTAAATAAAAGACAAATAGTTGCATTGAATGGGAAAATGCATGAACTCGGTAAAACAGAGAACAGGCTGCTCCCAAAAAGCAGTCACTGTCCAAGAACATAAGTAGAAATAAATCCCTTTTAGCACGGTAAAAACACAAACTATTCCAGCTTCTATTTGTCTGGTCACTCAGAACAGTCAGGTTGGTGAATAACCAGTTTTAAATCACTATTTTTTCGTGTTGTTCAGCTCAGTACCCAGACTTCCAAGTCCTAGATTTTGTCTCTTCCAAGGGGAATCACGAAAGTGCTCCAGGACCCACTTCTGAGAGGCTGCAGTGGCCTGGGGAGCCGCAGCACCTCTGTGCCACAGCTGGGGTGCCCCCTGAGCTCCTGTCCTGCCAAGGCTGACTGACTACCTGTCCATTGCACAGGGGAGCTTCATGGGAATGCCTGTCTCCCAGGACACTGGCAGCAGTGCAGAAGTCCCAGTGCCACAAATATGAAAGCAGCCAGAGGCCAGGACAGCCGAGCTCATCGGCGCCGGAACGCGCGCGATATCCTCCAGGCGTTGGGCTCCTCGTAGCGGTTGTAGAGGGGCTCCAGCCGCTGCTGCTTCTTCTGCTTGCTCAGTTTGGTTGGGTCAGAAACCTTGAAGAAAGCTGGTGCAAACTCCACCAGCCAGCGAGGATCGATGGTTGTCACCTCACGCATGTATTCCTTGGTGGTCAGCACCAGTTCGTGATACACCACCCTGTGAAAGGGGACAGCAGCTCTGGACATCAGGTTTTTCAAACAAGAAGCAGCAAGACAAGGGCTGGAGCAGCTAAGCTTGCTCCTCTATCTCCTTCAGCATAAGGCTCCCTTTAAGCTCCAGGGCAGGCTCCAGAAGAGCTATCCCTATTTTCCCCCTCCTATTTCACAACTACTCTTCAGCACAGAATTCCTTCATTCAATTTAAAATAATCCTCTCTCCCTCTTCAACACTCTGTTTTAAACTCAATTCCCCAATAAAGAAACACACAACTACAACTTCAGGCCTGGCCTTGGCTCCAAAAGTCAGTCTCATCTTTGCACAGGCACTGAGTTTAGCAGCAGAAAGAGACAAAAGTAGACTTAAAACTTTTCTCACTCTGCTCATTGCTAAGAAATCAGCAGCCTCTGCTCAGATCTGTACTCCACAAAGAGCGCACACCACGACTTTCTCTGTTATAAAGTCTGAAGAGAAACAGGAAATTCCACGCTATTGCCTTCCTTACCATTCTGGCTGCCTGTTGAAGAGGGCACTGGATGGGTGGATGTAGACCACCTGCTGGTCAATGAGTGTCCTGTAACCTTCCTGGGGATCCTTCTTTGCTGCATTCCTGAAGAAGCCACTACAAATGGCCTTCTGGACCCGAACTGTTGCCTTCCCACAGGATACCACATCCAGCTTATGCCTGCCAGACAAGAGTTAGAGAGAAAAAGGTTAGAGCTCTCCAGATTTGGATGCAACTACCAAAATCAGTTTAGCACATTTTCTTTAGCTATTACAATGTAAGAACAGTAAGAAACAAAGTCAGCACTTGCCCTCCTGGACATGCTCACCTGTCCATAATGCCCAGCATCTGCTTGCGAATGTCCTGTGCCCGGCGTAAGGATCGGGCCTGGATGAAATTTTCATAGCACCAGGGATTTGAAAACTTATTATTCTTCCAGGAATTGTACACAGCCAGCAGGGTGAGGTGGTCACCTTCTGTTTGATGGAACTTGGCTTTCTTTTGATCAGCAAGTGCTTGTTTATCCTAACACATAAAGCATACATCAATCAGATACCTACATTGTAGAGAAAATCCCTGGACAATAAGAATGACACAGGCTCCTTGTCATTCATAGCATGATGTTTTAAACCTATCAAGAAGCAGATGATACAAGATTAAGACAACACAAAATGTTTTATTCAATTTCAGTCCCTATTTTTGAAAGAACACACGGCCAATAAATGTAAAGTAAATGGCTCATTTATCCTGCAGGAAGCACATGCCCACACTGAACTAGTCAGTTTTCTCACTGCTCTAGAAATAACTTCAGTAACTCAGCAAGAAATGTGCTGAAGCAGTAGGTTTGAGCCTGGCAATCCACACACCTCTCCCCACTTCTCCCACCTGCACATAAAACATTAATCAAATACTGCAGCTACACAGATCAAAACTGAAGGTAACAGACTATCCTGCAGAGGTAATGGATCCAAGACAAACCTGATCCCACCACAGCCGAGTCTGCTGCTTACTGACTTAAAACAAAGCAGCACAGGATAGAGGTGCCATGAAGAAATACTTTCTGTGTATCTGAAAATGCAAAGGCAATCTGAACTCCAGAGCTGGGACTGACTTGGTTTAGGCTGTATGTGTTTATTGGGAAATGCAAGAGCAATTGTAAGACTTTTCACTTCAGCCTTCCCATCTGCAAAGAAACTACTGACACCACAGCTACAGGCCCTTAAATGAAAAGGAGCATCAGAGAGGTAATGCACGAGCACATGGTCTGACCAAATTACAGGTTTCTTTTGGCAAATATGCTCACTCTTAACCCCTGAGGCATTCACACCAAACCCATCCAGACTGTAACACTGCTGCCTCTTGGCTCAGTTCCTCACCTTGGGCCTGTAGAACACATTCTGCACTGACAGCATGGAGACAATCGTCAACATCTCCTCGCTGCATCCCAGATGTACAGACATGATCAACATCTTGCACAGCATAGGCTCCAAGGGGAATTCTGCCATCTGCAAGAAACATGTTCCAAGGCATTCAGTGAAAAATCTTGAGTCTTCTCAGTGCAAAAGAAAGCAATGCCCTTTCTCACATACTTACTTTCCAAAGAGATGTACTTGACCCAGAATAACTTTACTCAACATGAAGCAAATTATTTGTCTGTATTTACTATCACAAGAATATCCCAATGCTTACAGGAAATATTTGGACATTAGTAAATGTAAACCTATGAATAAGGAGAAACACTAGTTGCTCCTTAAAAAGCAGAAGTTATGTAACTGTGGTAAATGAAAAGCTACCAATGAAACACAAGAGAACAACAGCAAAAGGAAATCAGCAATGCTAGGCAAGGCCTGCTATGACTGCTCTCATGCCATTTCCCAAATATTGGCAACCCAGGCAGTGGCAAGAGGTATTTTATTTTGCCTACCCTGCGCCCAAGTCGAGTGAGCAGTCCCTCATCATCCAGAGCTCCCAGGGTGTAGAGCTGCTCCATGGCAGTTATGAGAGTTTCCATGGGGGGAGCATCCATAAAGTCAAAGGACAGCAAATCGTTGATGCCCATAGCCTGGGAGGGATTGGAGAAAAGCCAGGTTAAAACACTGAGAAGGAAGACAACAAACCCCAGCTAGAGACACAATGCCAAACACTGAGGCACTACAAAACTTTAAGCAACCCTGGCCTCACATCCTTATGCTGACTGCAGGTGCAGTCACAAACACACAGCTGCCTTCCTGCACTCCAAATAATGAGCACTGGCCCATGGCATTCATGGCACTACTCAACTTTTTGGTCTGTTCCTTTGGTACTGTTCCACGTATCTCTCCAGCAAGATGGTTCAGTTGAGGAGAAACACAGGCTAAATGCTGCTTTTGAGGACTTCTGTCTTGTAGAGTAGTGTGACAGCTCCACAGGACGTTAAATACGTTCCCAGAAAGGGGAATGGCAGCAGCTTTCCCAGCTGTGATGGGGTTAATCCAGTTCACAGACTTCCAGAGGGATGGTACACACTTGGACATGCCCAAATTCACAGCTCTAAACCCACTCTGAAACAATGTGTCTCATCTGGTAACAATCTAAATGTACCCTACACAGGAAATGTTACTGCTCTTGAGATTTGTGTTTCTCCTACCTCCTGCAACTAACTGTTCTGTGCAGCTGAAACTCGTAATTTAGGTGGATACCCAACAGAATAACCCTGAACAGAAAAACACAGGAGCAAGCCCCGTGCCTGAGAATTGCTTTTGTTGAAGTCTCCCTTCCAAAATACCTCTGTTCTCTAGAAGGATCTGAAATTACAGCACTACTTCCCAAGACTCAGAGACTCATTTATTGAAACACTTATCACACTGGCTTGCCACAAGCTGGTGAAATACCTACCTTCAGGGAAAGCACTGTACTGGCCAGATTTGTTCTCTGGATTTCAGGCACGTTGGTGGTTAGCATCTCATCTCGATACGCACGCTCTGTGTATAACCTGTAGCATTTTCCTGGGCCTGTCCTCCCAGCCCTTCCTGCACGCTGCTTGGCTTGAGCCTAAAGATAACAAGGCATCTCAGTGAACAAACTGGAACAGGTGAAAACAAGTAAAATAAAATGATTATTCACAGTTTTACTTGTATTGATAGAAGGGCTTTTCAGTACAACACAGGAAAGTGTATTCTGTAGGCACAGCCTCAAGGAGTCTCGTGGAGCTATCAAAAATGTGGTTTTATCATGGCCTCATTTTGCTCACATGTGCTTGGATGCCACACTGACAAGATACACAACACCCATGGGGAGAGCCAAACACAGAATGTCTACCTGTGAAATCGGTGTCACCACCAGCTGGTCAATTCCGGTCTTGGAGTTATAAACTTTCTGCTTCACAAAGCCAGGATCGACCACATAATATATCCCATCAATAGTCAAAGATGTCTCTGCAATGTTGGTGGCAATGACAACCTGCAAATCACACTTGGAGTCAGCACCAGTTCTGTGTCAGGCTGCCAAGCCAACCCCACCACTCAGCTTCAACCACTGGTATCATACGAGCAGTTTGTTATAAATGCAACTGCTGTCACTTAATGTTGAAAGGAGAAGTGTGTTCACAGAGAACAGAAGGAGATGTTATCTACAAAGATGGACAGGTTTTAGGTATCTACCTTTGTTTAAAGTTTGGGCAAAAAGGGAAAAGAGTGTGATAAAATCCACAATTAAAAGCAAGAGAAAGCCTGTAAGCACACTGCACTGACTTCACGGAGATTTTTTACCTATCACTCCGACTGTATTTAGAGAAAAATCTTCCTGAGAATGTATCTCTAGATATTCACTAGTTGCTTGGTAGGAAATTTACCTCCTTCCAACAGGAACCCCATTTAGATTTTTAGATTAACTGAAGTTAATATCCTTTGAAGACAGCATTAAGTAACACACCAAGAACAGAGGTTTGCTACACCAGATGTTTTGATACATGTTTTTAAATGCTTAGATAACTTGATAAGTATACAACCAAAAATATGCTCTAAGCTGTAAATCATCTTTTCTCCAAAAACTGTATCCTTTCAGCAGTGTAATATGCCCCACAATTAAAATGTATCAGCAGAAGATGAAGGAGCACATAGATGAATTTACCTTTCTGCTGCCTGGTGGGGCTGGGTCAAAGATCCTGGTCTGCATTTCACTGGGTAAAGCTGAATATACTGGCAGGATAATTAACTCCGGAACGTCAGGTCCTAGAGATTTCATCCTTTCATAGAGGATTTCACAGGCAGTGTCAATCTCTTCCTGGCCAGTTAGAAAGACCAAAATGTCACCTATACAGGAAGTAAATTTAAACATTCACAAAATCAATTCTGTTTAGTAAAACTCCTGCATTACCATATTTCCATTTCACATCTTTTCCATTGATGAGGATCCCCAACTTCTGCTAGCCCCTGAGCAGCAACTCTTAGCCAGAGGCAACAACAGTCTTTCACCCAACTTTTTCAGCATTTTAGTTACTGTATTTGCTAACAGGAAAGAACAGTCCTGACAGCATTTTGCTCACGTTACTAACACGATCCATTATTTATAAAAAGACCTTGCTCAGAGGTCCTTAAATCACCAATAACCCAAGACCATTCTCTACTCACCTGGTGGCTCTGTTAAATGGATCTGCATTACTGTGATCAGACTGGCATCCAAATAATCTGTCTCTGGCTCTTTTGTGTACAGAATTTCTACTGGGTATGTTCTGCCAGGAATTGTGAAGATTGGTGCTTCATAGAAATACTGAGAGAATTTCACAGCATCCAGCGTTGCTGACGTCACTATCAACTTCATGTCCTGCCGTTTCTGCACTGTCTGGAGGAGGACAAAGCTCTCAAGTCATTTATTACCTTTGGAATTATTAATATATGGCACTTGACTAAAGTCAGAGAAATACAACCAGTAATACAAGGTGTTTTAAAGGCTGAGTAGAGGGGCAACTCATCCCAGTACCCAGAATTTTGGAAAATTAACCACTGAGGTCCCATTTGAAGCCTCCCTTAGCAACACTATCACAAGAAAGCTTTTGGCAGAGAAGGATGAGCAAAACAAGAACGCTCCTCTACTCATCCACCATTATGAACATCCAGGATGGCCAATTCTCATTGTTTCTGCTGCATTTTGCTTGCTCTGCCTCCACACAGAGGCTCATTTCACCAAGATCCAGCCCACAAATGCTTAAGAGCATTTGCTCTGCAGAAGAGACTCTTGAAGCACCTGTATGAACCTGACCTGTGTGACTTCACCTTTGCCTGTGCTCTTCTACCCATACAGAGGACACTGAAGCAGCAAAAATCCAGTGCCACATTACCTTCTTCAGGAGCCCAAAGAGCACATCTGTGTGTATGGTCCTCTCGTGGGCTTCATCCAGCATGATAATGGCATACTGGGTCAGATCTGGATCTATCAAGCACTCTCTCAGTAACATCCCATCTGTCATGTATTTGATGACAGTTTCAGGGCTGGTGCAGTCTTCAAACCGAATGGTGTAGCCAACCTGGAAGGAAGAGTTACACAGGAACAGAAGTTACCCAATTATCAGTTTCATTAACTCCCAGTTCGATTATTCCAGAAACTCATTTTACAGCCTACAAGGGAACAGACACATGGACACACAAGAAAACTAGCTCCAGTAGCAGGAGCTACTTTTCCTCATGCTTATTTTGGCATGTTCTTCAACATGGAAATTCACCTCTTGTCCCAGGCAGCAACCAAATTCCTCTGACACCCTCTTCGCAACAGACATTGCAGCCACTCTGCGAGGCTGAGTACATCCAATCTTTCCTCTTGAGGTGTATCCTGCCTCAGCCAGGTATTGGGTAATCTGTGTTGTTTTCCCAGATCCCGTCTCTCCAATAACAATCAGAATCTGGTTGTCATGCACAGCCTAGGAAAGGTCAGAAAACATACACTTGTCAAAATTTTTAAAAAATCAAAACAAACCAAACAAAATCAGCACAGTTTATCTAGCACTAGAGTGAACACCTACTGCTCTTGCTTCAGTTGACCCAGACCAAAAATCATTTAAGTATTCCTACTGATCAAGTCAGCAACCTGTTTAACTGCTCAGCTGACCTACCCCTTGCCCACATGATCCTAGCATCAATTCTGACTTACATCAATAAATATCTACTTTAAAATACATATTGTGAACTAAAGCTCTGCACTTAAAATTATCAGCTGGCTATTCACCCGTCAAAAAGCTAAACCAAGACTATTTATTTTAAAGTAATGCTTGCTCAAACCAGAATGCTTTTTCAAGAGTCTTACTTGTATCAGCTGCTCCTTCAGTCTGAAGATGGGGAGACTCTCTCTCTGTTCAATGATGGAAAGCTGGGTCTTCTTACCATAAGAAGCTTTGTTGCCACCAAATGCATGCTTCTTCCACTCTGGGATATCATTTGGCATCATGCCAATACCTCGCATATTTGCAGCTATTTGTCTTCCATCCACTAGAAAAGAAACAATTTCATCATTGCATCCAGGTTCACACAGCACAGACCCTGGTGATCCTGCTCCAACTGCTCCATCATCCAGGCCTTCTATTCTGTGTGTTTAAATGTTGTTTAAGCTCCTACATGTATACCCCCACTATTACAGGATATACCTGTACACTTCCCTTGACATTCCTATTTCCATTTCAGTGGAAAAGCATTTCTTCTTTGACTCACTTTTAAAGTGCAGCAGACAAACACGGTATCAAGACATTTCTCCTGGGTTGCTTCAACTAACACAAAAAAGGCACAGTTTACCTGTGCTCAGACATACCATCAGGGAGAGGATCCACCCAGTGTGTGTTGAGGCCCATGGGGATAGAATCCATCTCTGCTTCTCTCTGGGCTTGTTTAAGTTCTCGCCTCTCTTTAGCTAAAGCACTTTGCATCATTGCAGCCTGGGACAAGGAACCATCTGGATTCTGGAAAGCAAGAAGAAAAGACTTCAAGCACTACCATTCCGTCAATTATCCTTCTGTTGTCACTGTCCTTTAGAAGCATCTTCTGCAGATGCTTTAAAAAAAGTTAAATTTTGTTTGTTAGATTTCCAGGACACTTCCATTAGGCTAAGCCTCATGAACTTTCACGGTCATAACTAATATGGAACATCCTTACAGTGCCCAGGCAGAAGGATTACGGGCACAACCAATGAAAAGTATTTCTCTACCACCTTCTACTTTCAGAAGATAAGAAAAAGCAGAACAGAGGAAGCATGTTGTAACACAGTTATGTAAAATGGCATTTCAGTTCCCTTATTCCACTTCACAGTCACCAGTTAAGTTAGAACCCAGCTTTACTAGGAAGGAGCTTCAGTTCAGTGGTTATGTTTTTCAGGGCTCTCAGTAATGTGCAGGTGGGAAACCAGTTGTTGAATTCGCCACATATTTATTTAATTAAATCAAGTACATGGGTTTTGGCCCTGGAAGTCTCTTACCTTTACTATTTTAATGGGACTCATATCCATGCTCTGTTTAGTGTGACCTCGAAGAAATGGTGGCTCTTCTTCAACTAGCTCAATCTCAAGATCTTCATCTAAAATCCACAAGTGACAATTGTTACAGGAAAGTTAAACATCTTTCAGGTACATAAAAGTGCCTCTTCAAGTAATGCTTCCTGTGTATTCTTGATCATGAGGTACTTAAGAGTTTTAAAAGTGAAAACACTGCCAATAAAAACCCAAAGACAGAGCACATCCAAATGCCACTAATAATACAGCCAGAGGAACCCTAGTTCCAAATGTACAAGATGACAGCAAATTGTGAGATGCTTTATAGTTACTTCTATCATCAGTATCTTTTTGAATCAAAATACATCCAGAAAGACGAGGAATTTACAACACTAAGACTACTGGGAAATATTACCTTCTTCATCATCGACTTTAGGAAGAATCCCAGTCTCCTCATCAAAGTCAGGAAACTCTTCCTTGGAAAGCACATTAGCTGCAATCATCTGGGAACAGAATGAAGACAACATGACTGTGTCCCCATGAATGAACACAACTCATGCCTGTGACTCAGTTCTAACACCATTCCTGTAAAACAGGAACAAAGGAATGGTCCTACATCCTGGCACACCTGTCCCCAGGTCATCCAGCCTCTGACCAAACAGTCCTTCTGTTATTCCAAACAGCACCAAAATAGTCCCAAATCAGCAATTCAGAGTTAAGAAGTTACACAATCAATTAATCCAGGAGCTGTATTCTAAGTTCATGAAATCTGAGTTCATGAAACTCCCTGGCAACGTTATTGGCTGACATCCTATTGCCCTGAGTGCAACACACACCTGTTTTATTTCCCATTTCTCCGGGTCTGAAATGCGGGTGAGGCGTTTCCGTTCCAGGCTGTCGTCCTCCACCTCCGGGGCGCTCACCAGGGACAAGTGACTGGGTCTGTCTGGGTTCCTCATAGAGGTCTCTTCATTGGTTTCTCCAACCAGGTTCCTTCTGCGGTTTGGGTTCAAGTCTTCCCCAGTGTCTTGATCAACATCCTGCATTAGATTGATTAATTAATCAATAAGCTCTACGTTCTTCCTTATCTATTAACTCTGATGCTTTCTAATGCCAGTAACAGCCCATTGTTTTGTAAGCTTTTTATTTTTTTTCCAGCTGGCACTGTTGCGTAAGAACATCCTCAGGCACAGCATGCTCTACTATGTCTTTGCAATGGTAGTGATTTAGTTTAAAATTAGAAGTTTCTGTCCTACTGAAAAAGGAAGACAAATAGCAACAGCTTGAGGTTTGCCTTGCCTTGCCTCTTTGCTATCATGTCAAGCCAAGAAATTGTTAGGAACGCTACATCAAAACTAAGAACCTAGAGAAAACGAGTAAAAAGTAAAAGGCCACTTAAATACAGAACAGTAACTCAGTTTTTAACTCCCACTTGAATGGTTATGTATAAGTTTCCATCAAAAAGAGTAAAAAAATAGCAAAAAGAGGCATAATTTTAAGAATTTTAGCACCTCTGTACCTTCATGCTCAGGCTGGTTTTGGATCCAGTAAAGGATAACACTTTGACTTTCACTCTTTGTCCTTTGCTCACAACATCAGCAACATTGGCAACCCGTCCTTCTCTTCGCAGCTCTGAGATGTGGACCAAGCCTTCCCAACGTTTCCTTGGGGTGAAACAGAGGGGCATGAGAGGGGCACATTATTTACACTGACAGTCCTTCAGATCACTCAGAATCTAGATTAAAATATTTTGCTGTCAACTGATTGTTTGTGTGTGTTCGCAAACTAGTTTTGAGAATTTCAGAATTCTCCACTATCAAATTTATTTTTCTGAAACAGTCCTTCAAAGCCCAGCATACCTTCTGGCAGCCTTATAACATTTTTAAGGTACTACCAGAAAAGAGAACTCAGCTGAAATAGAAGCAGATCTGCTGTGGACATCAGAAGGTACCTGAGTCCTTCCAGCTGCACGAAGCATCCGAACTGCATGATACTCGTGACTTTGCCGTTGTAGATGTCTCCGATGGAAGGCTCCTCAGCGGGCGGACGGTCTATGTGCTTGTCTCTCCATCTCTCATGGCTCTTTTCACTGTACTTCTCTCGATCCCTGCGGTCCTTACTGGGACTCCAACTTCTGCTCCTTGAGCGGTATCTGGATTTCCCCCTGTTCTTATCCCAAGTCCTGGAACGAGACCTGGAGCGAGATCTGTGCCTTCGCTTCCTGTCCCTGCTACGACTTCGGCTCCTCTTCCTTTTCTTCGCCCTAACAAACAGACATTACATCTTTGCAGTGAATTTCCACCTCAGAACAGAGTGAGCAGGCAATGACAGCAGCCAAGACCTTCCCCCCAGACATACCAGGCACCTACCGATGGTCGCTGCCCCTCTGCTTGCCCTGCCTGTCCGCACTCGGCATCAGAGCTTCGAGTTCTTTCAGGGCATCAGCTGCCACTTTCACATCATCCTCATCCAGCATATTCTGCAAGAACAGAAAACTGTCCTGCAAAAGGGCTGACAAAAAGCCTGTCACAAAGAATTAATCTAAAGAATGATCATCATACATGTATCTATTTAGAAAGGATGCAAGATAAAAAAAGATCAGACTCAAGAGGCAATATAGAAAAAAAGTAATAAAACTCTCTCCCTATTTGGCCACAATATTGAGACAATTCTGCTTTTACACAAAGGAAAGTTCCATCTCAGTGCTCCAAATTATTACAGAAATACAAAATGCCAAGTGCTTCATAGCACCTAAATATACAAAAATTTTAACTAGTTTATAACACATTGTTACTTTGAACATTACATAAGGAAGGCCAGGCTACAAATTTCATGTCACAAGAGTCTCATCTTCCACATATTCTGCAGACCAGTATCAACATGGCAATTGCTAACAGCTATTCTTTGCAACAATGTGCAGTAACACCAGCCTCCTACCTCTTCCACATTTCATTTCTCATAGTTCACATTTATCCATGCATTAGACAGAGAAAAAAAGTTGAAACTAACTGGGAAAAAAAATAGTTTTCACACAGTCACAAAAGAAATCTGAAATGACCACCTTACCCTGATGTTGGGATTGTCTGGCCTGCAAAGAGCTGGATACAATTCCCTCAACTTTTCTTTCTCTGATTTGGGTTTGACAACTGCCTCTGATTTTGAGATATTAAAAA
>VZRS01012050.1:0-42174 GCA_013398055.1 Ifrita kowaldi | reverse complement strand
AGACCCACAGCACAGCAGTTTTGTGAGGACTGTTGGCCCATGGGAGGAACTCACATTGCAGCAAGTGTGGTAGGACATTGGAGAGGTTTGCAAAGAAGAGCCTCACAAGGGAAGGACTCCTCTCCCAGAGCAGCGGAAGAAAATCCTCGGGTGATGAACTGACCAAACCCCCCATGCCCTGTTTCCCTGCACTGTCGATGGGAAGGAGGGAGGGGCTAGGGGGGGAAGGTGTTTTAAGGGCTTATTTTACTTCTCATTATCCTCCTCTGATTCTGTTAGTAATAAATTCACTTCGCAAGTTAAGTTGAGCCTGTTTCACCCTGGAAGTGTTTTTCCCAATCCTTATCTCAACTCATGAAGCATTTGTTAATTTTCTTTTCATTTTCCCTCCTCTGCCCAGCTGTAGCAGGGGAGGGTGAGCGAGCAGCTCTTGGGGGTGCCTGGTGTTGGGCCACTGTCAAACCACGACAACTTGATGTGGGGTGAGGTGGACATTGCCTGCCTGGATTTCTCCAAGGCTTTTGGCATGGTTTCCCACAGCCTCCTTCTGGAGAAAGTGATGCATAGTGATCCAGACAAGTGGCCTATGGTGGGTGGGGATCTGGCTGACAGGCTGGTGAACAGCTCCTTTTCAAACTGGAACCTGACAGAAGTGAGTCCTCCAGGGATCTGTGTGGGGCCTAGCACTGTTTAGTGTCTTGATAAATGATCTGGATAATGGGATTAACTGCACCCTGATAATGATACCAAACTGATTGGGGAAGTAGACACTTCAGAAGGGAGAGCCACCCATCACGAGGACATGAATAGTGGAATAATGCAGGATGTGAATAATACAGGAAGAGTGAGTTAACAAGAATGTAACGAAATTCAACAAGGACAAGTGTAAGGTCTTGCCTATGGGAAAATATAATCCGGGAACGTAGCACAGTCAAGGATCCACCTGGTCTTTAGGAAGGAACCTAGGGGTCCTGGTGGACAACAAGCTCAATATGAGTCAGCACTGTGCTGTTCAAGCTCTGAAAGCCAGCAGGATGCTGGGCAGCATGAACAAGAGTGTTACCAGCAGAGATGCACTGTACTCACCACTTGTCAGGCCCCACCTGGAATACTGTGTTTGGTTTTGGTCCTGACAATACAAAAAGGATGCAGACAGGCTGGAGAGGGTCCAGAGAAGGGGCACAAAGGTGATCATAAGACTGGGAAGCCTGAAATATAAGGAAAGAGTAGAAGAACTGGGTTTATTCAGCCTCGAGAAAAAAGACTTAGGGGAGACCTTATTACCATGTTCTTGTATTTAAAGGGTGGCTATAAAGAAGATAAAAGACTTCCTTTTTACAAAGAGTCACATGGAGAAGACAAAGAATAATGGGTACAAGTCACTCCTGTAGAGATTCCAAGTAGACACAAAGGGCAAATATTTCACAATGAAAACAATCAGCCAGTAGAATAATCTCCTCAGGGAAGTGGTGGATTCCCCATATTGGTTGCTTTTAAGATTCATCTGGACAGGGTGCTGGGCCATCTTGTGTAGATTGTGCTTTTGCAAAAAAAATTTGGACCAGATGATTCTTGAGGTCCCCTCCAGCCTAGTATTCTATGATTTGAAGTACATAATTTAGTGAACTGTCAGAAAGAAAACTACGGAGTATAAAGAACAAGTGCGTGCTGTTTTGTGTAAGTTTTACTGGATTACTATCTATCAGCTGGTCTGTAATTCTGGTTATAAATTATTTGAGATTTATGTCTGTTCTGTATGATTCATCATCTTTTATTACTTGAATTCAATCAGACCAAAAATCTCTATTCTAGCAACAAATTTGCCAGTAATGCAATACAATAATTGCACTTCACTGAATCAAAGCCATGTACTTTATACTGGAGTGGCAGATTTAAATAATAAGGTTAATCAAAGAAGCTCCAGTGCACATGATGTACTTCTTTGTGTAGTGTACTATCATTCTGGTCCGTTTCACATAAAATAGATGATGTATATAGTATACAAAGATATTTACTGGATTGTTTGATGTGAAATAATTTTATTCTGAAATCCCTGAAAGCATGTGCATTCAAGAGAAATGCATGCTAGACCAAACCTTAATGAAAATGCATTGTAAAGGATCATTAAGACTGCTGGCTTAGTTGTGTAAAGCTTTTTGTATGCTCTAGAGGCGGATATAATACCTAAGGCAGAACAGACACATTCATTAGTGGTGCTTCTTTTATTATTAAAGAGACAATGAACAGAGGCAATTAATAAACAATGGTTTACTGAAGAGCTTTCAACAGAAATTAACCTTTTCAATAATTTAAAAGGCAGTATCGGAGATAATAATACTGTGTTTCATCTAAAGTTGGTGTTGAAACTTGTCTTCTAATTAACTTCTCTTTTCAGCATATGAGTCATGAAAGTTTAAAGCTCAGTTTACAGAAGATATTGCTTAGTGATTTCTGCAATAGGCAATCTTCTCAAGTTAGACAGGAAGGAAAGATATAGGTAGTGTAGAATAATCTCAGAGTGATAACACTTGGGAAGTGACATTCAGAAATCAAGATACAGATATCATAAAGAAGTTTTCTTGTTCTGATCACAGGATAATGGGATAACAAAAAAAAGATCCTGTTTTATAATTTTTTTTTTTTTTTTTTTGCTATTGACTGTATTGTCACCTTAACTTCTGACTGATGGCAGTGTGTTAGACATTAAATGTATTAAATTTGTTCTTTTATTCAATAGGACAGGCTGAATATATGCAAAATGCCATCCCCTCCTGAAACACCAAACCAAACACAACCTGGAATATAAACAAGCAATCAACCAACAAATCAACCATCTAACCTAGCAACAACATCAGCAACAAGGACCATAGCTTGTGGTCAAGCTGGAATGCAGCCACCTTCTGCATGCAGTTTTATCGATGCTACAGTGCTCAGGGTGCCACCCCGGGTACGTCAATGTCACCTGATATGAACAACAGCCGTAACAATGGAGACTACACAGACTATTGACCTTGGTGGTGAATGACAATCCAGACAACAGAAAGAGCTGATAGGAAGTTTTGATGTCATGGAAATGTGTATCTTGTGATAACTCCTTTTGTTCTTAATACTGATTTCTGCAGTTACTATATGTTTCATTTCTCATAGCAATGTCACCTGAACAAGGACAACAGAGAATTGTATGTTAAGTGAACTTTGCTGTCATTTACTTCCTCTGCTCAGAAAAACTGATGCCTTTCTTTCCTCTAACCTTACTAAGCCACAGTTTTTTCTGTGTCTTGATTTGGTCATACACTAACTCAGTTTTTGCTTGGGATGATGCTTTTTGGAAGTCCAGCTCATGACCATGAGCAGTGCACAGCAGTTGTCAGTGCTGGCTGATCTACTGCTTTTTTAACTGAGAATGCTTCAGATTTAAAGATTTAAAGGTGGACAAAGTATTTTATGCTATTTTTCTAATTTTTTTTCTTTAAAATCTGCTATTTCTAATGGGGATTTAATTTGTTTCAGATGAGTAGACCTGTTGCCTTTCCTTACAAAGGTCTTTCAGCCATCAGAATAAATATTAATTTAAAAAATCAAATAATTATGGAAAAAGCTCTTAAAAAGTCTTCACAGACATGTCCTTAACATTTGGGATTACTGCTCAACCACACTTAAGCAGGCCTGTGGCTCAGTTTCAAGAATTTACCCACTCATGATGATCTGGAGTTAAATTCTAATTCCTCTGCACTCTACCATATTACTCTTTATTTTTCCTCCCGGCAATGACTGCCCAATACTTAGACCTCTTCAGTAGGCATTAATGTTGCTTATGGCATCTTGTTACTATGCTAGAACTGAAAACAGAAGGAAGTATATCATAGTTCTTTATAATTTTTTCCTATAGCTTTCATTGACAAGGGTTGAGCCAAATGTATATCATCTCTGGTGTGTCTGACAATAAAGTTCTGTTTAGCTACTTCTGGTTTTAAGGTTTCTACAGAAGGTGTATTGGGCCTGAGTAGAAAGGATGGCTAAGCAGCTGAGACGCTGATCTAAGACTATGGAATCCTGGGTAAACCAATTTTGTGTCTTAATATTCCAACCTTCAGGTGGGAAATAATATTTTCTAATCTTCTGAGTATTCAGTAAGGAGAAAATTTATAGAGGTATTAATTATTAAAGAATAATGATTAAGTGAATCACATTATGCCATCAGAAGGTTGTCATTTCATCTTTTCTATCTTTCCCATCAGATTCAAATGACAACTCCAATTCTTTTC
This sequence comes from Ifrita kowaldi, assembly GCA_013398055.1. Taxonomy (NCBI): domain Eukaryota; kingdom Metazoa; phylum Chordata; class Aves; order Passeriformes; family Cinclosomatidae; genus Ifrita; species Ifrita kowaldi. Next base: position 37,909 of record VZRS01012050.1, on the reverse strand, counting down.
TCTTGATTTAATGAAAAAAAAATGGTTAGAATAGCACATTTTCAATAAAGTTCACTTTATAGCTGCTTTAGAGTACACGAAAGTCAAATATGACGAAGACACATTTCTTTTGTTGACTTAATCTTTCTTCTTCACTAGGACAATTGTGGAGGGAAACCACTGTGCCTAAGGAAAATTAGTTTGTTGAAAACCAGGTCATCAGAAGAACACCAGGAGAAGCTGGCATTATTCCTTGTTCAGGGATTTCTTTTTTCTTCTTGTTGCCAGAACATGCTTTAATTTTTATATATCAGATGTACTTTTAGAGGCTTTATACAATCTCAGGTGTGTGTGTAAGAACAGTTTTTAAAACTATTTAAACAATTTATTTGACCTTTCATTTTGAAACTGGACAAATAAATAGCAATCGCAAAAAGCTGCTTTTCTCTGTCTCTGAAACCATTTCTCTACAGTTTAATCTTGAAGAAACTTGTCTGCATCAGACTGTTGCAGCTACATTGCCTGGCTTCAATAGTGGATTTTTTTAACTAAGCTTAGCGTATTTTTAATAGCATAAAGCACTTCTTCAAGTTGCTGATCATGCTCTGTGCAAAAATGTCTACCTCAAGGCTTTTCCTAAACTAGAAATACAGAACACAGAGAAATATTTCACAACATACTACATTAAAAATAGGATCTTTTCTTTCTGAAAGAGTTATATTTTCTTAAACTGAAGACATTTATGAAAGATTTATTTGTGGTATAAGCCTTCCAAGCTTTCTGTTTTGCAGCAGGTCACAGATACAAAACTGAAGAGGATCCTTAGGCCAGAGGAGTACCTAATTTTATTGCAAGAGGTTCTATTTGAATTTTACCAAAACAAAGATGATTAAAAAAATACTTTTATTTGTTTGTTTGTGGTCAGAATGTGTCAGCAGCTAAAAAAAAAAACTTAATGAGCATAAATATTTTAAGACAAATGCAATGGTTCAGTCATCAGTGAAACATACAGGGAATAATTAAGGGATGACAGAAGAAGGGAAAATTTTCCACAAGCCATGAATAGCCCAGTGCATCAGGAGCATTTGACTCTTTATATCAAGAACAAAGGATGAATTTCATCCATGAGCCTTACTGTGAGTCCAACACCATGGCTGTATAAGCCCATTCCAAACACTGAAGTATCGCATTGAAAACAGATTGAAACAGATTTTCTGGAGAAAGAAGGTGGGGGCAGGGAACGCCATTCAAGAAGGCTGGGGTAAGTTTTGTTCTTTTTTGGCTTGTTATCTGAACCATTCTAATTTCTGCTTCAGAAAGAAACATCTCTTGCTGACAGAAAGCAGGCATTATTCACCCAACCTGGCTTCACCATGTGCAAGAAGTGTCCATAGAATGTTCCTGCTGCTAAGCAATGGGTTTGGTTGCTGCATTGCACAGAATTTAACTTTGTTGGGAGTCATTGTAGCCCACACAACTTTAGTACAATTTTGTTTTCTATGCCTCTTACAAAAACCAAAGTATTTGTGTTTTGTACCCAAAATTCGTTGGGTAAACGAGTTGTGTGGCATGCTTATAAGTTTCATATGAATTTTGAATTTTCTAGTTTCTGAGTGCTGGATTTTACAACTAACCTTTCCTTTTTTTTTTTTTAATTTCATTTTGAAGCTGATATAAACACTTTGTATTTGTTTTGTGAAGTGAACTCTATGAAAGGTGCAAAATGATGGGATTTTGTTAGAACGACGATGATTTTCTGATTCAAAAAGAATGGCACCAAGTTAAGGTCTTTTAAAAAAGTTTTCATTAAACAGCATAGAAACAACAAGGTTCATACAGTCATCTTTTTGACAGCTAAAATTCTGAAGCAAGTTCATCTTATTCCTCTAAAAATATATTTTTTTATGATGTTTGAAGCTCTCAGCAAAAATCCAGGGGGAAATCCTGTACTTCAGATCCTTTAAGGCAAGTCCACTCATTTTGTTGGCTTTTCTTCAAAAGTCTCCCTTTCTGTTACCCAAGATTCTTTCCATCAGGGAATTTGACCAGATATCAGAAGTGACATTTTGATTTCATGTTCAGGATTATAGCAAGGAGCAGAACACCATCATACTGATAAGCAAACTGGAAGGGAGTGTTGGGTTTTTTGGGGTTTTTTGTTAAACCGAATGTCTGCTTTCAGCTTTTTTGCTTTACATTTTCAAGAAAGACAGGAAACAGTCCACATTTTTCCCTGCAATATATTTCTGAAAAATCTAAAGTTAATTCCCCGTTTTATTTTGCTCTGTTGCATTTAGTCTTGAGAAGCCAAATACCTTAACTCTTGTCATGTTTTACCCATAATAATTGTACACAATACATGGCAAATGCATACTCAAACTAGGTATTTTGAATAGCACAGCAGTTTATAAATCTGTAGCTAGGCATCTTGGTCTTATAGCAATTCATAACGGGTCCCACAATTTTTATTTGTATTTTAAAATTTTAGCAAAATCCTCCTCCAATGAGTGTGTTAAAGTATTTAGTTTATATATGTTGCTTGACTTTGCAACTCAGCTCACACTCTCACCTGTATGCTTCACATAGACACCTGTCACATGTGTCTCTCAAGTGACAAAAATGTTCCTGTACAGTAGCCCCCACTGGGTATTTTGGAAGCTATTCCTATGGTCACAGAGTTGGGCACATGGCAATTTAGGCTGAGCACAAAAAGCAGCATGTGGCCTAAAAAATGGGGAAAATATAGGATCCTTGAAAAGAAGATTGCAACTTTTCCTGTTATTCAGCCTGTAACAACTGTCTGTCCTTTCTGGTATTTACTTGCTAGAGAATGACCTATACCATCCTTGCTTTCTATGATATTATTCTTTTGAAACTCTTCTGAGTAATGCCATTGCTGAATGACATTGTTAAGACAAGATGAAGTTTTTATGGAGCTCTTGTGCGTATACACCCCACTGTCCACAAAAATATATACTATAGATATATATTTATATCTATATAGATACTGCATAAGTAGACACATATAAGCAAAGATAATTTTGGCGTGGATTCAGCTGTTAGATTTGCACTTTGTGCTGACAATAGCTCTGTTTTCTTGTCATTAATTTAGTAAATGTGTTTTGCACGTACTCTGGTCTCAGGTTGAGGGCTAACAGTAATATATATACTAAATATACAGTCCCTAAACCTCTTGTACCTTACTGGGATCTTTTTTGTCTTGCGAAGCAGCCATTTTATTGCTCCTTGGAGATAGTAAGCATTTCATTCTCTTTCAGTTTAAAAGCTGCTGCACAGAGATGATCTAACGTCTGTTTCTCTTGCCTTTTTAAAATTTTTTATTTCTCCAATACAGTGTCAAAGTGAAGGGGGTTCAGTTGCTCACCTGACACCCTTCATAGCCAATTTCTTAAAAGGAATGAGGAAGGGTGTTGGAGAAAAATCACTCATGTACACTTTATAACAAATCTGTTATTTAAAACAAATTAGCAGTGCATGTTCCTTCCAAAATTTTTATTCCATTTTCCTCCTTTAGGCTGCAATTTCATGAATGATTTAGCCAATTCAAATGTGGGTTGAGAGTAATAGAAAAAGATAACTCCACTCTTTTTCTCCTGCAACACAGGCACTTTTTTTCTTATTTCACATCAGGTTAGGTTTTTTTTCAGGGCTAGCTACCTCCAAGCCATTTCCTCAATGTAACTTTTAAAGCAACCAATTATTTAAGAAAACATAGTTGTATTTACATCTAACCTGTTCCTGGGGAGCAATCCCCTGTATGCTGACTTTTTTAGTCCCTGCCTTTGCAATTTTCATCAACTTTTCTTTAGACTCTAACATTTGAAATTTTACTGTCATTAAGCCTGGAGCATTCAGCATAAATGCCTATTTTGATTTTATGAAAAGGTTGATTTCCATTAAAATAGCCTTAAAGACATTTAGTGACAAAAGAACAGCTTTCAACTTCAGTAAATTCTGCTGAATTTCTGGTCTTTCTCTTTTTTAACCTCAAAGCAGCACTTTTTGCCTACGGTAATCAAAATTTTATAGTCATATTGTGCAATCCTACCTATGCCTTTAGCATCATATTGTTCAACTTTTAACTGCTGTCGTAGCAGTACAGTTTTCTTCACTTTACGAGTTAAACTCTAAAGTTAAACTCAAAACTCTACAAAGTTTTTCAGTATTTCTTCTGTCTTTCTCTTCACTAAAGAATGACCAAATCAGTCTTGATCATGCTTGTGGTTTTTTCATTACCCTTGCTTTAGAGAGTCCATAGCTGACCTATGGCCACACGGCATTCCCTGTTTTATTTAACTGCGTCATCTTTATTTAATAAGATGTTATACTCTGTCCACACTCTTGTGATGGTTTTCCAGTTCAGGTACACAGCTAATTATGACTGAATAGGAATAGGAATTGACTATCTTTGCTGCCTTCTCTGTGTTTGAAATTGTATTATCTCTTCAAGGCACACTGATGCTCTAACTTTTATTTCTATTTTGGTCTGGGGATTTTTTAAAAAAAAATATGTGAATGAATGATAATGGCTTTGGTGTTCTTTCTGTATGTTTTCTGGTCTTTCCACTTGCTTTTAAAAATGCTTCATCTGAGAATGCTATACACTATCCTTAATTTCTTTATTGTCCTTAATCCATCTTGCTTTTTTTTCCTAATATAAGCCTCTACAACATGAAATTTATTTATTTTCCTTTTCCTATTTTTTACTGAAAGCTGTGACTTATAATTCTTTTTTCCACTTAGTGAGTCTTGCTTTGAACCCTAGGAGACCCTTTGGTTTTCATTCCTCTAGGGAATGAATTTCCCATTCCTCTAGGGCACCACTGGTCTTGACAAAATTCAGTCCATTGATGGAATGCTCACTCCAAGTTCTTAATGAACTATCAGAGAAAGAAATCTGCAAAAGAAACCATCCCAAGAACCACACTCCAAATCATGCCAATGAAACGTTGGCTTCTCCTGGCAGGTTCACCCCTCCCAAGAGTTAAGGTTTGCTGAACTTCCTATCTGCACCCATCTTGGGATCAGAAGTGCCACTTGTGTGGATTTATTCATATAGTCTGAGAGGCAGAGAAATATACAGCTGGTAAACAGCTGGGTAAAAAATAGCCAGCACATCTATCCAGCTAGCAGCTTGAATTCATATTGTTGGCCACAACCTCCTTGGTATTCAATATGCACTCACACATTATACTACACATTTGCTAGCTGGCTGCAGATTTTATGTACATATTTTGCATGTATGCACAGTAATCATTGTGCTACAGGCATGTTTATCTGTTCATGCAAAAATTCTAGTCTCTGTGTGAAGCCATTCCAGATTATTCATATAATCAGTTATAGCTGCAATGTATTCTAGTTTGATTGCCAAAATGTGTCTTCCTATTCCTTTTAGCCTGGCAGCATTATCATTGTTTAGTGTTATTCAGGACAAGTACAGAAGCTCAGTTGAAGACTTTACAAAGACAATAAAAATTAAACAACTCAGTAAAAGGCAAAAGACAAAACAGAAGTTTTCAGATTTCATGTTTATAACTGCGGCTACTGTCATTTGAGGAGATGTAAGGGAGCCTGAACTGAGCACTGGAGTTCCCCTTTGTCTAAAGTCCAAAGAGCTCTTATTACTTGTTTCTCTCAAACATTCAAATCTCCATAAAGATTAAAATAAAACTCACCAGTTATCAGAAGAGATTAGCTTGTCTTTGCAAGTGCCTTCTTTGTAAAGTAAGAAACACTGAAATATATATATTTTTAATTTCTTCATAAATCTAACGTTATGGACACTAATAATTAATTTACACCAAGACCTGATTTTTGTAGCATATTCCCAGGAAAAGATGTTGGCAGAATTTATGTAAAGAAATTTCCAATTAAGAAATTCAAGATACAGCATGGTATCTGCCATTGAGATGACCAGTAACTCAGACAATTTGAAAAAAGTTTTAATTCAAACACTTTTGTCACAAAATAAGGAAGTTATTATTAAATTATTGGGTATGTTTTTTGTTACCCCAGGTTACATTTTTTGCATACATGGGAGACTGTGGGTTATGAGGTAAACTACCACATGTTCACCTTAAATATCTAGTTTCTGGTATGGGAATGGAAAGATACAATCACAATTTAGACTACAAATAGATGGATATTTTATTTATAACTTCTTTTTCTAAATCCTAGCTGTTAGGAAAAAAAAAGCAACTTTGGAATAAACTTTTTTCCCTTAATGTGACCAGCAGGCAGAAAATGTACAATTTAAAATACTTATGTCTTAAGGATAAAATGATTCTTTCTCCAGAAATACAAACCGTTGTTTTTAACAGGTCTAAATTTAGCTAATAGTTTGGAGGATAACAGAGGAATATTTTTTTTGTTGAAAGAATGCATAACACTGTAGAGGATGGGACAGGGAAAGTATAGTGCATGGAAAGGGAGCTTATTTTTAATGAGTGGTTAGTGTGTGCAGAGATCCACAGCAAGACTAACATTTCTGGTAAAAAAACCCTGTATTCTTTGTTTCCAAGCATCCTCTCTGTGTCTATTTTTACTTGCATTGCACAACAATGATACTCTGAACTCCTTTGGGACTGGCTACCACCTATGTCTTGTTGCTGATTCTTAAAAGCTTTTCTAAAATATGTTCTCTTTTTTTCTCACAAAGTAAAATCACACTTTTTGTCTTCACTCCATCAAAAAAATAAGCATAATATTTCAACCTAAGAAAATTATATTCAGCTGAATTTTCTCAGTAGGAAAAACCATTGTCATTTCACCTCTCATTGTCAGGTAAGGTACCTTCACTACCATTCAGTCATACACAGTTAGAAGCAGAATACAATTCAAATGTGGGGAATTATTTCCATTTCTTTTCCTGTGTAGGTCACTCTTTTGAAGCCAAACCTGATGTTACATAAGTGTAGCTGATATATTTTAGATTCTGCCTTAATCTACATTACTGTGAAATGTAGAAAGATTTTTTAAGAAGCTGACTGTATAGCAAAAGCACAGCTTCAACAACAATAGGGCAAAATGAAATAAGGTGGACTGAAAGAATCTGACATCTTGGCTAAAAAGGGAATACATGAATCAAATTACTTACCATCTGGAGAAAAATAGAGAAGTCTACTTTTTGTTTTCTTCCTCTTCTAGTGTCATATTTATAAGGAATAAACAGTGCCTTCAGTTTCATGGAAACAAAATTCCAGGTATTCAGGTGGTATAAATATCTGCAGCACTCTTGACTGTGAGTCTTTGCAGTAGCACCCATTTTCTCTTAGATGATTTTAAACTATTTAAAAATGTTAGTAATCACTGAGAAGTCCCTGCTCTTGGGACAGATGTGGATCAAGTGGGAATGGTTCTCTATTGTATCTATATAAAGTAAGGAAAGTCACTGGAAAAATTCTGGAGTGTTACACTGATCTGCTCCGTCCTGGTTCTGATGGAGGTGTGTAACTGAGAGCTGGGGCCTGATGTAGGAACCTCTGGTGGTTTAACTCCAGGCAGCCACCAATCCCCTTGCAGCCACTCATTCACAACCCCATCAGCAGGATCAGAGAGAGAATTGGAAGAGTAAAACGTAGAGAACTCGTGGGCTGAGGTAAAGGTAGACTAATAGGGAAAGCAAAAGCCATGCACACAAACAAAGCAAAACAAGGAACTAATTCACTGCTCCCAGGGGCAGGCAGGTGTTCAGCCACCTCCAGGAGAGCAGGGCCCCATCACATGTAACAGTGACTTGGCAAGACAAATGCCATCACTCCAAATGGTCCCCTCTTCCTCCTTCTCCCTCCCACTTTATATAGAGAGCATGATGTCATATGACATGGAAAATCCCTTTGGTCAGTTGGGGTCACCTGCCCCAGCTGTGCCTCCTCTCAGTCTCCCCTGCACCTCCAACTTTCTTGTCCACATGGCAGTGTAAAAAGCAGAAAAGGCCTTTGCTGTGTGCAAGCCCTGCTCAGCAATAACAAAAATATCTCTATATTACCAACCCCATGTTTAGCATGACTCCAAAACACAGCCCCACACCAGCCATTGGGAAGGAAATTAGCTCTATCCCAACCAAAGCCAGCACAGAGCCCAAAATCTTCATCCCCGCAAATGGTAACAAGGGCAGGGTGAGAGCTTGTAAAAGAGTAAGTTATACTTCCCCTGAAGTATGAGGAAAGCTGGATCAACTCTTTTTTGCCTAATGCGAGTATGTACTCCAACCATGTAACTGACTGGAGTGACATGAGACAGGATAAATGTCAGGCTGGTTGAACAAGTCCTGGTATTTAAAGAAAATAAAGTCCCATCTTTAATTTCTACGAATAGATTATTTAGATTCTTTTCCCACCAGCCTGTTAGGATCCTAATTTCCACCTGCTTAAGATGGTATAAGCCACTTTCTGAAGTTGCCTACCATTTTTATTTGTCTCAAAGAACAGCTTTGAAATGAGGCAGTTTCCAATCTGTTGAAGATTGCAAAACTTGTGTGCATTTCTGTTTTTGCTGAAACAACATGAGCTCTCTTGAGCAGCTAATTTAGCATCTGAAAGGCTGCTCTTTTTTTATTGTTATTTCTTTCCTACCAGAAAGGCTCTGCATGCTACAAGTCATTATGCCTTCAAGACAAAGAACTTGTTCTAATAGCACAGACTCTTTTAATATTTAGCTTTGTCTTGTTCTTTTTTAGAGTTTAGGAAAACACTCAGCTATTTTTTCAAAGAACAAAAGAGGAAGAAAAATGGGTGGGCTAAAATAATTAATCCTAGCTCAAAACATTTGAATATGTAAGAGCTCATAGAAGCTGCATTTGACAAAAATAGGTACTTAGATGCTGATTCATTCAGTTAAATGGAGAACTGTCCATCAGATTGGCACTTTTTTGTGTAGTAAAATAAAAAATAACGTGATGACAGGAAATTAAAGTAAAATTAGTTTGATAATAGACAGCAAAATTTTTTCTTCTCTTAAAAAGAAAGGAAGAAAAAAAAAGCGACATACAGTTTAGACAAAAGATGGGTATTACCAGTCTGCTTTGAGAACCACTTTTTAAAAAAGTATCTTGAGTCTTCATCTTGTGGTATGTCATATACTTATTTACTCCTGGCCTACTTGACAAAGAAATGGCAGCAAGGTAGCAAAGTAATGTAGAAGTTTAAATACTATTCAGAAGAGGACATCAGAGCAGTATTGTCAAATACAGCTACAAAAAACCCATGAATATATAATAAAAACTATTTTTTATAATCTTTTAGATTTTAGAGCATCTATTTTTTCGTTAAGACAAATGTTGGCATGGAGATGTTCTTTACCTAAGAATTTCAGTCTCAGAGGAATAGCGATCTTGGTGCTTTTTCTTAGTTCATTCAAAAAAAAAGACAAGCCTGTGGTACTTAGGATTCAAACTGAAACAAGTTTTACAATCAATTAAGTTTGACATTTCAAGGGTCAAAAGTGAATTTTGCTCAAGTCAAGTGAAATACAGGAAAGATTTACATTCCACGTAGTAACCCTAAATGCTTTGCTCTTCACAACTGTTGACTGGACATTCTCTGCATCAGACACCATGGTCACGGTCGCATCTTCTGGAGCTTGGAGGGTTTTTTCCCACCTGTTGGTTAGGGTTTTTTTTCCCTACCACCACAGTTTTCCTCTTTCTTTAAGACATAAACACAGGTGCAAATCTGTCGCTGTTGTACCATTCACTGTACATCAAGCACCCACCATTCGATGTGGGGAGAATGTGGGGTTTCCACAACAGAGGTGAGCTGAACAAAATCCTGGTAAAGCAAAAGGTGGCATGAAGTTATTAAAATGTTTCTGTGATTGGTGTTTGGCTGTGTATGAGAGCTCAGAACTCCAGGTAATTTCAGGCACTTGAACTGAGGGCCAGCAGTTTTATTCCAGCAGTTGAACTGATTTGGCTGTCACTGACTGGTTCCAGTTTACTGATCTTTCCACCTTTCTTTATTTTTTAACTATTGAACTGATATATAAGGCAAAACAGCTTTGTGCTATCAGTTTGTTTCTCTTTCCCATTTTCACTGGAATTTGCCTATTCACTGGGAATTAAAATAACATCTGGAAATATAAGGTGACAAAATGAATTCATAGAGCTTTTCATAAGGAAGCCAAAACATATCATTAGGGTTTTTTTCACCTGAAACATGGGCTAATGGTATTCTGAAGGATAAGAAAAAAAGTACAATAACTAGCCTTACTCAGCTAAATATGGGGATGTTTAACGAGACATCCAATCTCTTTTTACCTCCAGGCTGCATTGATTTAACATATCTTCCTTCCTTAATGAATGAACATAAAATACAACACCTGTGATTCCATAGCACTTTGACACTTTGTCCCTCTTCAGCACTCAACTCAGGGCTGTGCTGTCTCTGTTGTTTCAAGAGAGAGCAGTTCAAAAGCTCAGTGCCTGATATCCATCTGCCATCAATATCCTTTCAACATGCATGGTTTACAATTGCAGTTTGCTGTGCTTAAATGTCATCTGCATTCTGTGATTGAATGAATGCCTGTACACACACACAAAAAGGGAGAAGAGATTTTTTTATGTCAAGAGCTTTTGTTATTGTGTTTGGGGTTTTTTTTTGTTTGTGAATTCACTGTATGTGAATTACTAACCTTGGAGGACCAATCCTCTAGGTTGTAACTCCGCATTTACAAAGTATTTAAGTGCAGTCCCCCTACAATACATTTATAATTTCTTTCCTTTTTTAAAAATATCAGGCAATGTACCACCTAAGATTTCTCTGGAGCAAAGCACTTTTATTAGTAGTGATTGTATCCAGAGTTCTAACAGCAGTTAATTTCCCTCAACAGTCACGTGTGTATATACAGTCACATATAAATCAAGATAATTGTTTTCTTGCAATTTATAACAAAAATAAGTTGGAAAACAAGACAGCAGAGAAAAAGCCAATAGATTTTTAGAAGCTCTGCCATCTGGTCTATTATAAAATGAATCCAATTATCTGGAAAATGTGTGTCTATAAGCAAAATGTATGCATATATGAATAGAGGCATTCAGAACTGAAGTCTACTTATTAGCACCTGTGGCCAGTGCATATTAATTGTTCAGTTTTACGACATGTGAAGGTCTTCAACATGATAGCAAAGGCAGCAACAACCAGAAATGCCATCTTCTGTAACTTACTAACTTCTGTTTTAAATCAGTACACTTTTTTTCTTAGTATCACAGGGCATTGGAATTAAAATGGGAACAGGTGAAGAAGGGGCCTGTTAGATAATGAGCAATTATAAACAACCTACTTGGCAAAAGAAATTTGAAATATTTTGGAAGAGAAATCCTTGGAGGAAATAGACTTATTGTCTGCAAATATTATAGGGAGTAAATGCTGGAGAATTGATACTTAAGCAAAAAGGTAATGCTGGGGCCAGAACTGATGAGTGTAAACTGAGCAGACAGTAATTCAGCAGAGGAGGTGTTCAACACCAGGCTGGATGGGGCTCTGAGCAGGCTGTTTTGGTGGAAGGTGTCCCTTCCCATGGCAGGTTGTTGGAATTAGGTGATCTTTAAGGTCCCTTCCAACCCAAACCATTCTGTGATTCTGTGATTCTACAATTCTGTGATATCTATCCTAGAGAAGGATAAGCTTCTGGAACAGTTTTCTAAAAGCTGTGGAGAAAAAAATATAACTCATTTTAAAACTGAAACTTGATGCATTTATGGGAAGAATCATATGACAGTTTCCTTTTATAGCAAGAGTTTGGAGCTGATGACTTAGCAAATCCCTTCGACTCTTCTGTTGTTTTTCATGATATTTTTATGCTATGGTTTTCAACACTTTGCAGATTGCCATCTAAAGCACTTCATAGATTTGCTTTACAGCAACTAAATTGATTTTTGTCATTCTAGCAAAGTAAGTCTGATAATCAAGAATTTGTTTCACAACAAACCTTTGAAAAATGCATCACAACTATTAATTTTACTGGTTTTCTTTCTCTTTAAAAAATGAAAAACTGATAATAATTTATTTTTAGTGGATTGTATGTCTACATCAGTTACACTGAATTGTATCTGGAGCCCTGGGAATTAATCTGACAATCATATTACACTTTACAGCCATTTCCTAGGTAACTAAAAGAGCCACATACATGCAATACAGCCATTAGAAAATTTTTCTTTTCCCTAGTGACTTCTCTTTTATTTTTTCTCTCTATTTTCAGCTCTTCCATATGCACTAAACTTTTTGTAATGGTAGACAGATGTGAAGAGCGTTAATGAGCTGTGAGCAAGAAAAAGAACAAGGGAGACTGAAATGTCATGAAAAATGAAAGGGACATAGTCCAATCTGGGGATAAAAATAGCATCTGTGAAAAACAATCAGTCAAAATTTGAATGCATGTTGGAATTTACTTTTATTTGCAAGAAAAAGAGTTGGTAGCAAAAGTTTTTATCATATTTATTTAATGTGGCAGTTCATCGAAATTTTATTTTACATAGAGAGTGGAGCTCCTGAAGAAAAAATGTCTTTAATTGAGATATGAAAAGAACAGGCCCACCAGGAACTTAGTGTAAAACAATGGGCAAGAACTTCAATGGCGAGAGTATGGGTGACTGAGAGCATATTATCTTGATTTACACCGGTTTTGCCCTTGCAAACTTTCTGTGTTTATCCAAGTACTCTATTGATTTGTCCCTTTTTGCAACTGTGGAAAAAATTGGACTTGTGGATTATTTTAAAAGGTCATTGATATCTTCTTCTTTTTTGGCTTCCACACAAAATATGAACATTTTGTCTCTTTTTACATTTGAGATGGGCTTTTTTCCCCTCTGAAAGTTGAAGTCATAATTCCAGTACCGTGCAAATGGTCAGTCTTCCAGTTTTGTTTCTCTACTTAAACAATGCTGTTGGGATTGCCAGCAATTTTCCAGACCTCCAATAGTTAGAGGACAGAGGGATGGTCTGCTTTCTAGGGGGACAGATGGAAGAGGGTAAGTTTAACTTCAGGTTTTTGCCAAGCTGGAACAATTTCAGGACACAGGATTTGGAGATATCTGGGGCAGCAGCAAGGCATCACTTGTTCAAGTTGACTTCCTACTGTTTGATAGTGAAGAAGCTCAGAGGTTAGAAGGAATTTCTGAGTGGCAAGAGGCCTTTTTGTGTTCTGAAGCTGGCTATGATACCTGTTTGGGCTGTCAGCCTTTTACTGTTGGCAGCAGTAAGATGCAGATGTTCACTCTAGATGATCATGGTCCATTTTCCTTTTGTACATGTGCTGAAACTTCAAGTAAATGACAGAAAACCAACATATATTGTGTTTAAAGGACAGTTTGTATACACTTTTTTTTATTATTATGCATTTTTATTTATGTCAAAATACACAAACAAAATATGTCTTGTGGGATTGTGAAGATCTTCACTAGCACCCCATATGAATACAAAAACATCACATTTCATCTTCATTGCATCCTTTTTTAGAGAACGACGATGGGTTCTTGGCTTGAGATCCCTCACTTCCATCCAGGTGGCAGTGCTGAACCGTATTTAACAGTTCCATAAAGTCTGCACATTCACGTTTACAAACTTCAAGGAAATGTCAGAATGCAATACCATCAATGCATAGCATTTGAAGTGGAGGCGGCCAAAATTCCGGTGTTTCTTCACTAGGTACATGATGATAGGAGGCTTTCACTGTTGGTTGTCTTAGTGTGAACAGCAATGAAGTCACATGACATGTGGGAGAATGTGCCAAGCAAGATAACAACTTCCTACTTCACACAAGCCAATAATAGTTTGGGGGAGAGAGAAGAGATGAGTTTGTTTTGAGCTGCTTCACTACTCTGCAGGAAATGACTCCAATGAAAATTGTCCCTTTATCTATCACTTCTTTCTCTTTCCTATTAGGTACTGGCTTTGGGAAACATTAAAATTAATTTTGAAGTCATTTTTCCCTCATTGAGGATGGGATGTCCTTGCAGTTATTTTTCAAACTTTTTTTGTTTTCTGGATATAACAGAAAATCTTTTCCGTCAGATGTGTTCACATTTCTTCAAAACACGCTCAGCTAACAACTGCCAGTGAATCGATATGGCTACAATTTTACTGAAGGATCAGAGGGCATTTTCACATTGTTGGATTCTGTGTTCTGGACATGACTTCTAACGCATGCCATAATGAAACCTGGGAACATAGCATCATTCCATGCTTTCTGCTGGAAGATCCTCTTGTCATCAGAGTGGTGATGTGCATGACAGTGCATTCACCCTGTCACAAGAAGCAGCTGTCAGGGCTGAACTTGTGTTGCCAAGTCCACCTAGCTGACAGATTGTAAACAGGCAATAAGTGCTGCTTGAGAGATTTAAAACTAAATCTTCCTACCATTTTTTCACTAAGTTGGAGAGAAGAAAATATAACGGATGAAACTAGGTAGTGAGAGCTATGAAAAGAACTGTTTTCATATGCAATTCTCACATGTCCTCTTATGGGATTGTTTTTATGGCAGAGCATGGGGGAAAAGTGAAAAGGAGGTGTGTTCAGCAGAATTACGAGACTGAGCATATTTACCATATAATCATAAAATTGATTGGGTTGGAAGGGACATCTTCTACATCAATCCTCCTGTGATGGGCAGAGACATCATCCAAAGACCCATCAAACCTGGCCTTGAACTCTTCCAGGGATGAGGCATCCACAGCCTTTCCAGGGAACCTGTTCTAATGTATCACCATCCTCATAGTAAAAAATATTTTCGTTATGTCCAGCCTGAACCTTTTCTAAAAACCATTGCCCCTTGCCCATTGCAACAGGCCCTACTAAACAGTACATCTCCCTCTCTCTTATAAGCCCCCTTTAAATATTGAAAGTCTTCACTAAGGTCTCCCTGGAGCCTTCTCCAGGCTGAACACTACTATTTCAGCCTTTCTGCATAGAAAAGGTGCTCTAGCCACCTGGTCATCATTTTGGCCCTACTCTGGACTCACTTCAGCAGGTCCTTGGCTTTCCTGTGCTGGGCACCCCAGAGCTGGATGCAGCACTCCAGTAGGGTCTTAAAAGAGCATTCTAGAGGAGAGAATCACATAAGAGGACATGTGAGAATTGCATATGAAGGCAGCTTTTATTGATGAGACCAAATAAACTGTTGCTGTTTTCTGAATTCACATATAATGAGACAGATATCTTGAAATATTTGGGAAGGGGGTATTCAAGAAGATACTCTCTTTAGGAACAGGAAGCAGAACAGAATTACAAGCCTCTCATGGAATTCCTGTCAATTCAGCAATGCTTTCTTATCAGATCCTTACAGCATGGACAGATCCTGTTACTAACTGAAGTGTTAGACTAACCCAGCACTCTCATTTTTTCCGCTCTACTGATCACAACAACATCCATGACTAATGGCAATTTCAGTTTTCTGGTCAAGCCAGTGCGTTTTTCTTCTTTCAGGACATATAAGACTTGATACAAAAGCTATGAATAATTTTTTTCACGTGCTTTGAAGCATGGCATAAATATCCTGTATACAAATTACAAAATTCTTATCTACCCTTTAAATTAGTAAGGTTTTAAAGTGGAACAGTCCTTTAAGAGACCAGTGAAATATTAATTCACACTGTAAAGAATATTTCTTCTTTGTACCACTGTATTTTGAGGAGAATTAGCAACAATTGATTATTTATTTTCTCTGTGATATATTACTTGATTTTAGAGTCAAGACAACCAACTACTGCCATAAATATTAATACCTGAATAAATTCTTCACATTATAAAATTTAGGTTTTTTCTCACTTGGTTCATTATTTCCAGTGTACTTCTTTAACATGGTGATTTTGGGACAAATGACACCCATCAAATAACTTAGAAGAAAAAATGGACCACAGATATAACACATTCAAGCAGCTAACACTTTGAAATCTGTGGAATCAAGAAGAGGTGGTACAAAAAAATATTCTACAGAGAAACAACATTATTGAAACCACGCTGTGCCTAACAATCACTGACTTCAACCAAGCATTGAAAAACTTGAATGTTCACAAAGTAGGGCTAGATAGAACTAAGAACTGTAGTCAGTTTTGCTGAGCAAGACTTTCAATAAAAGAAAATATGCAGGTGTAAGAAAGATTTCAGTGGAAGATTCTTTATGATTCTATTCTGGATTTCATAAATTGGATAAAAGCATGTTCAGTAGCTTTATCAGTTTATATTGCTGCCAGTTTGAGACTTTTTAATTTTGGATTGTTTATATTTGGCTTGAGTAATCATTTAAAAATTGCTGGTAAATACTGTGAAACATTCAGAGAACACAGGAAAAAAACCCAACTCTGGCAATATTTGAATGATTTGACATAATGAGTTGCAAGTACAAACTGGTTTTGTGCTTGTTGTATTGGAGAGTTATTTCCCTGATATTAAAAAGAAAAAAAATTGGCCAGGAGCTAACTCTAAATATACGTTAGTGGCACAGAAGTGCATTTCTTGATTGCATCTTAAACATGATAGGTTAACTACTAAGACGTCTTTTTTATCACAATAAACCTGACAAAGACGTTCAACAAATTGTAGTCCTTGTCATATTTCAGTTAAGCATATTTTCGTACCTCATGCTCTCTTAGTGTGCCTTTGACTAGTGTTGACAAGTTACTAACTAACAAACTGACACTGGAGGTGTTTATGTGTGCACAAATAGAAAAAAAAACAACAAACCAACAACCAAAATTAAAACAACAGCAACCAAAACCCAAACAAGTTTGATCTAAAAATTGCCTACAAGAAAAGGAGTTCATGTAAGACTTGCTAAGAACAGTAAGCAATGATTTTGATCCCTTTCAGTCCTCCATTTGTTTCTTTGTTTGCTTTAAAGCATTTAAGTTATTTTCTGTCTTGTTTGTGAGACTGAAATGAATTCAGTGGTCAAATTGATTTTATTAGTTACCACAGGACAACCTAGAACACAAATCGTGTCATTTGCTTGTCTGCAACTTTTGCAGTTTGTAACCAGTAAAGTTACTTACATTTATCATGGGACTGAAGACCACGCCCAAGTGTGACTGTAAAACTGTCACCTTGGGTGGTTCATATTTTTGTCCAAACCCTTCTATTCCTGAATGAATTTATCAATGGTACTTTCATCTTGCAATCACATAGCTGTATTTTGAATAACAACGGTTGCTTTAAAATTTTATGTCACTATCAAAGATAGAAGGNTCTAGATAATTCATCTTCCATTTCAAAGCTGCTGAAGTTACTTACATTTATCATGGGACTGAAGACCACGCCCAAGTGTGACTGTAAAACTGTCACCTTGGGTGGTTCATATTTTTGTCCAAACCCTTCTATTCCTGAATGAATTTATCAATGGTACTTTCATCTTGCAATCACATAGCTGTATTTTGAATAACAACGGTTGCTTTAAAATTTTATGTCACTATCAAAGATAGAAGGATTAGTAGCATTTTATGAACTTCTACATTTCTTTTTTGTTGAAGTTGCTTTTTTTTATTTATTATGTTTTGAGAAAAGACAGGGTCTTAAAAAACCACGTGTTCTGGACAGAATATGGCACATACATTGAGCCAAACCATATTCTTGTAAGAATTTCACAGCATATAATATCTTCTAATCAATGTATCCTGGATCCCCCATCTCCCAAGGACATCCCCAAAGTAGACTACTCCTTCTAGTGGGTGTAAGGTGTCAGAAAGTACCCCTCAGTTTACTGAAGGTCTTGATATAGGAGAATAAGACCATTGCGAGAAAGAGGAAGCTGCTTATTGTAGCTAAGGTGTCACTTCTTAACAAGAATTGTGTCCTAGTGTAAGGGGTTTGTAATGAAAGAAAACCCAGGTGAAATACTGTGACTTAAATTAAAGACACAAGGTCATATTTGTGTTGTTAAAAGACTTTCTGCGGTGAGATCTTAAGGAATGTTTGTTTATGAATAGTTTCTTGTAATTTATTTATTTTTATTTCTCAGTATTAACCTTCTACCCACAAAAATGAGATAGCTGTAGCTTGAAGAAGAAATGTAGCTAAGACAAATTCTAAAGTGACTCAGGATTAATAATATTCTCTTATGTGTAATGCTTCATCCCTGTGAAATTTGTGCTCTGCTGGTATCTGAAAGCTTCTTACAAAGCTGTTGTTTTTTCACTGTTGATCAGACTTTGCTCAGAGCGGCTTGAATAGTAACCTAAAATGAAATCGAACTAAAAACTCAGCAAATCACTGTTCTGCCATTATGTTGTACTTTCTTTAAATATATTTCAGAAACTATAGATTTTGTGTCTAAAAATTCTGTAAACAAGAAGTGATTGATGCCACATGATAAACACTACTGTGATTTTTACTCAGTCCTGTTAAGAATGTGTTGAAATCAGTAGATAACTCCCACAAAAAAAAGGTCTTCAAAAGAAATATTAAGATCCAAAGTGTTTTTGATGTTTTTTAATATGTAAATAAATAAACAACCAAATGGCTAAAAAATATACCTGGAAAAGTTTGGAAATGAGCCCTAAGAGCACAGTTCTCAGCTCCAGTGTGAAGAAGTGTTCAAGGTGCATCTGTACAGTAAGTCACAGTCCCAGAAAGAGAAATGCAAGAAGTGCAAACCACAGAGATGTATCATCCTGGGTTTATCACCCAGCTAGTGGTTCCACAGAGAAACAGGGATAAAAAAGTCTGGGCTTGGCTTTACAATGACAAGTTTTGGTTATTTTCAGAACCTGAGCAAAGCCCTTTCCAGTCATCTGTGCCATAGTCAATTGGACAATCTGATCATCAAGAGACACCTGTCCCTGGTATCTCTCCACCCTTTAAATGTACACATACTAAGCTGTTGCTAAGACAAGTAAAGGCAGAATGGGGAAGCAATAACCTCCCCAGACTGCTAGAAATTTCGGGGATGAAGCACAAAATTGTTGCTGCAAACAGCAATGAATAAATAATAAAAATAATTTAAAAAATCATTTTGGTGAGAAATTCTTCTGCTGTGGAGAAAAACATTTTCTATTAAAATGAATTTAAGAGCTTCTTTTAAATTGTGTTGAAAATACTGGATGTTTTTAGCTGTTTGTCACCAAAAATGTGTTCTGGTAAATGAGGTATGGGTGTCTATTTTGAGAATAATTTTGCTAAAACTGGAAAATTAAAAATACTTGAAATGCTTCAAAAGGAAAATAACAAATTTATTCTGAAATTTTTGAGTGGCATAGAATACAATGAAAATTTTTGAAGCTCTAATAGACATCCAGCAGTAAGGACTACTCATCTTCCAAAAGGTTACCAAAACAGATATTACATTTCCTGATTTGATTAATATTCAAAGCAACAGAAATCACATGAGATCCAATCAAGTATATAAGTAAGNAAACCACAGAGATGTATCATCCTGGGTTTATCACCCAGCTAGTGGTTCCACAGAGAAACAGGGATAAAAAAGTCTGGGCTTGGCTTTACAATGACAAGTTTTGGTTATTTTCAAAACCTGAGCAAAGCCCTTTCCAGTCATCTGTGCCATAGTCAATTGGACAATCTGATCATCAAGAGACACCTGTCCCTGGTATCTCTCCACCCTTTACATGTACACGTACTAAGCTGTTGCTAAGACAAGTAAAGGCAGAATGGGGAAGCAATAACCTCCCCAGACTGCTAGAAATTTCGGGGATGAAGCACAAAATTGTTGCTGCAAACAGTAATGAATTAATAATAAAAATAATTTAAAAAATCATTTTGGTGAGAAATTCTTCTGCTGTGGAGAAAAACATTTTCTACTAAAATGAATTTAAGAGCTTCTTTTAAATTGTGTTGAAAATACTGGATGTTTTTAGCTGTTTGTCACCAAATGTGTTCTGGTAAATGAGGTATGGGTGTCTATTTTGAGAATAATTTTGCTAAAACTGGAAAATTAAAAATACTTGAAATGCTTCAAAAGGAAAATAACAAATTTTTTCTGAAATTTTTGAGTGGCATAGAATACAATGAAAATTTTTGAAGCTCTAATAGACATCCAGCGGTAAGGACTACTCATCTTCCAAAAGGTTACCAAAACAGATATTACATTTCCTGATTTGATTAATATTCAAAGCAACAGAAATCACATGAGATCCAATCAAGTATATAAGTAAGATTTTAATTTCGAGCAATTACTGTTAGGTTTCATTGTCCAGTTATTATCACCGAGTCCTCTGAATAGCTTATATCTACTGAAAACTAAAGTATGGATTATTTTCCACTCTTATTAAGTCCCCAGATGTCATGTCCTTTGCAGCATGGTGAGTCAGACTGTGCATTCATACAGACATTAAAGCTTGCTTTGTGGTATTTTTAATGATCAACCATATTATGTTTTGACAGGTGAGTTGAGCCTGCTCTCAGTGGCCGTGGGAGATCAGTGCAGGTTTCTGAGTTCAGAGGTGCAGGGAATGCCTCAGCCTCATCCCAGCTCCGTCTTGAGGAATTTGTTCAAATATATGCCGTGATGCTTCCTGCCACACATGAGATGCCTAGGTTCCTATACAGAAAAAAACAGCTGGTCCAAATTCTGAACATTTAAGGGCACTGGTCACAAAGTTCACATGTAAACCACTTATATGAAATAATGAAAAAATCACTGTGTTAGGCTCATTTAGAGACACTTTAGAGACAAAAAATAGTACTTCCTTAAATTCACTGTCAAAATCTGAAAAAACTAAATTTAGGTAAAGTTAACATAACAACTTTAGAAATTTGTTCTAGTAGCCGCTTTCCATCACTATTTCATTAAGAAGTCAAATATTACTTCATATATTTCCTCCTGACCCAACCTCTAAGTAACTCTTAAAATTAATTTCCTTTACCTTAGATAAGGAGGTAAGCTATAGAATTGCTATGACTTTTTAACTAGTTAGAAATTCAGGTATTTTTGTTGATTACTTGAATAAAAGATCTCTTAGTTGCAGATCTTTCAGTATGAAATGTTTTCAGTGGTATCCATCTGTTGCCTTTCTATCTCAGTATTCTTTCTCAAGCATGTCTACCCTATTGACATTCAGCTGTTATTCTCTAATTCTCTCAGGTCCAAAATATAATGTGTTTATTTGAATACATTATTGCCAGAAAAATGCCAGAAAAAATTATTTTTTTAAACACTGCCTTCACCAACACTTGCATCAGAAATACACTCACTATTGCCAGTTCTGTATTTTAATGCCTTCTGTGAAATTATATGTGATAGGAGCAAAATACTTTTAATATAATAGCTTTTCTTGTAAATTCAGCTAAGTTGTACCAACTGAAAAATCTTGAGTAAAAGCTTATCTGTGACATAAGGTACTGTATTAAAACAGTTTAGGCAGAAACTGATCTATACTTACAGAACTGGGTATAAACACGTTACTTTATAAACCTCACAGTATCTGCAGCTAGAAAGAAAATAAGAGACTTGCCAGCAAGTTTCTCAATAGGGAAAAACCGTTGTCATTTCACCTCTCATTGTCTGCTAAGGTACCTTTGCTACCATTCATTCATACTCACTTAGAAGCAGAATACAATTCAAATGTGGGGAATTATTTCTATTTCTTTTCCTGTGTAGGTCATTCTTTTGAAGACATACCTTAGTTATTTTCAAAAAGTAACTTAAAAAGTTGAAGTTGAAAAAGTTACTTTAAAGCCAGGATAACTTAACTTTACTACCATTTAAAATAATTGCTAGTCTACTTCAACTTTATTCTCAACAGAGCAAATCTTGGTTAATCACAAAAAATTTTGGTAGTTAAGGTTGGAGCTTGTTTCTGAAGTCATTTCTTGTTCTGGCTGTAGTTGTCATTCATGTTAGAAATAATTACTGTACAACTACCTACCTGGGGTTCAAAAAATATACCCAGTGCATTAATAATGCATGAGAAGGATTACTGATTGGTGCCATCTTTAAACCCGAGAAGAAATAGGCCACTTTTATATCCCTTTGTTCATACTGAAATCAATTAGATGCTTAGAAGGGTGAAGCGTAGTTAGCATAATATTATTGGACTCTGGACCTTCATAATAGAATTTGACCATATGTTTTATGATGGTTAGCTTTTTCAAGAAGTGCAGTCCCTCTGCAAATTATTAAAAAAAAAAAAAATTGGAGTCCTTCCAAACTAATCTGCCATTTGATTTATTATGAGATAATTTAGCTCATGTCTGTACCACCAGAGCAATTGGCTCCATGATGGCTATATTCAGAGGTGAAAATTCAGGAAAATGCAATGAAACTCCATTGTGCAGAGTTTATTGGCCTGGACACAGAATCCCATAAGCCATATTCTTTCCCAATGTGTTCTGGCACATTCCCCAGTGCTACACTGTGCTATAAGCATTCAGCAAATCACTTTAGCTGTAGCTTGGATAGTTCTGCATTGCTGTTCAATATCAATATCACTTGACTGAATTATATGTAGGCTCTTTATAAGTCTTAATTATGAATATAAAATGTCCAAAGATTGTTGAGTTAAGATACTGGTTTGAAGGAAAATTTTCCAAAATAGAAACGGTGTCATAAAAATGAGAAAAGAACTAGAAGATGATGATAACACTAAGGCCATCATGAAGGCCATCATTTAGGAAGATAAGAAGTTGAGATTACATTTATGTCCTTTGATTTTATTTCTTGCTGGGATCATTTATACAAGTAAGACTTGGTAATATATTCTGGGTAAGTGAGTCCAGATGGAATATGAAAACGAAGAAAGCAGATTCAGTTCCCATATTAGCGAATTTCTGCACTTGACCTATTTCTCATAAAGAGAAGAGTAAGCAAAGAAAAGTTTGAAATGCAGCTCACTCAAGGCAAAAACTCAAGAGTTTTAAACTGAAGGCATGCAGTACAAGAGATTATTAAAGGATATTTAAAGATTCAGCAGAAAGTAAGTTGCAGCAATTTCTACTGATTGTCAGAATACTTGTATTCTATTTTACATGAATAAAGGTTTTCCTTAAAAACATGAAAAGTAATAATTTTTAATCTTGTTCACAGTAAGATTTACAAAGAAAAATTTAGAAAATGCATCATTTAACAGTAATAGAATTTCTTACCCTTTCAGCAACACCTGCAGACTACTAATGGAAATAGAAGTAGATATAAAAAGTCATAACCCCGATACGGGATTTTTATGTCTGTCCTATTATTGTGTTTAAGTAGTGGTGGAATACAAGTTGTATGCTCACATTTATGATGTACTTAATGTACTCATGAAGTTCCCATGTGCTTATTTGTACAAGCTGCATACATAGAGGATGCACAGGAATGCAACATAACTGGACAATTTTTCACTTCTGGCTTAGAAAAGCTGAATTCTTGATTTACCCTTCTTTCCCATGCGTGCTTCAGAAAATTGTCTATTTTCTTTTTATTTTTTTTACTGACTGCACCTGGTAATCTGTACACAAAATAACAAGAAGTAGCTAGTAGGAAAATCTTCATAAACTGACAAACAACAAATTTGATACTGGCAGCTGATCCCAGCTTCATTTTGGCACATCCTTTGTAGCAAGCCCTGGTGATCTGCAACAGTCAAACAGCAATAATTTTATACATATGACTGTGAAAGGAAGAAAAATACCACAAAAACATCAACCACCGCTCCCAAAAGAAACATCAAACAACAAAAACCCCAAATGCACAATAAGATCCTGTTTATATAATTTTATTACTCTGCTGCTGCTATTATTATTAATTTATGAACATTTGAATGAGCAAAACAATCCTTCTTGAAAATATTATTATAGTGAGGTACAAAGAAGAAACAGAATTTCCCCTCTGACTTGTTAAAAATATTAATAGATAATTTCTCCCTCTAGTCATAATATTCTAAGTGGAATGATCTTTGTCCCATCTTTACTTCTCTTCAAATTCATTGAGTGGAGATGAAATCAAAAGCACAAGTACTGAAACAAAACCAGTTGTTAGCGTGCTGCTTTTCTTGCACAAAGAAATCGGAGGTGCAAGTAGTCTCGTCTTATTTCCATACCAGTTATTTAAAATGGCACTGTTTTCTTCTCACATGATCAGGAATGATTTCAAAAAATGTGATTTCCTCAAATATTATAAAATCAGAGACAAATTTCAGAATAACCTCTTTCCTCCTGAAACAAATTTTAGAAGGATTTCAGCTGTGACCAAAGACAAAAATAGATTCAGTCATCAGAAAGGTCTGAAATGGAAAAATATATTTCTGTTTCAAACATATTATTTTGTTCTAAGCTACATGTCCTTTATTGTTATACTGATCCCAGAATTGCATCCATAGGTGAATTTTAGGTGAACATCCTGCATAATGTATTTAACATTTGAAATAATTTTTACA
Organism: Ifrita kowaldi; assembly: GCA_013398055.1. NCBI lineage: Eukaryota > Metazoa > Chordata > Aves > Passeriformes > Cinclosomatidae > Ifrita > Ifrita kowaldi. The sequence goes on along the minus strand of VZRS01012050.1, from coordinate 13,617 downwards.
GAGTTCATGTTTTGTGCACACTGAAGGATCTGAATTTGGATTATCACACCTTACAGTAGGGAACCTAATATGATACTATCCCTTTAAAGTAGTGTGTAGTAGTCTATACAAATCAATACTCTGTAGGAATAAGTGAGTTGATTTGAAAACAGACATTTGTCCTGAAATATTAATTATGAAAAAATTTATTATGAACATGTGCACACGAAGACACTCTGCTCTGGGAAGATAAGGTATATTCAAGTATTATTGTCAATATAACAGAACAAACAAAAGAAAATTCCAGACCCATTTAGAAAATGAAATCAGTAAGATAAATTAATAGAGGTTATTAGCAGAGGAATCATTTTAAAAAAACGATTTGGAGTGAAAGACTTATTCCCCACTCTAAGAAAAAAACATTTTGACACATGTGAGACTCCTCTATCTTGTCTTAAAATCTTTATTAAAGTTACCTCGATTTTTGCTCACCTTTCTAAGCACTGCACCAATGAAACTGCATTGACAACATTGAAAGATTTTAATGGAGACAAAGAACCTGATTAGTCTCTGATAAGCTTGGTATCAGTATGGGCTTATTACTTATAAAAATACTGATCTGCAAAGATGCAAAAGTCCTGCACCAGGAAGGCAGTGAACATTCTGTCAACATTGTCCATGATGTGGGGAGCTGACATTTTAATATGTAAACTGAGACCAAGAAAATTAATAAAACTCGTCTTTTATTAGCTAGAGCGCTATCTGGTATACAGACTCCCTAGCATGCATCGTAGCAGTATGTGTATGAAAGAGATTGGGCAGCATTCACTCCAAACATACATTCTTCATTAAATGATGTCAACTAGTCAGCAAAGAGAGAAAGAAGAGATTCAGATTCCACTGATGTAACCAGTCATTTAGGAATCACTGACATGCAGGAGATGGCTCCTGCAAAGAACCCGACCAAAGGAAAGCAACTTGCATTCTGACAAAGAAGGGGGTTTCCTATTTAGGAAGAAACAGAAGGATTTATAGCAAAATATGAAACTGATCTAAATCCTAGGCCTTTAAAGCAAAAATACTTCACCAAGAGCATGAGACATACATAAGATGCACAGCTCCAACTATTGCAATTTCAGGATAACCATACTAAATCAGCTCAGAAGGAAAGAATGATCTTTCAGTAAGTAATTTAAATTACTGCTTGTGGTTTCTTCTTTGATTTTTGATTGCTTGTGACAGTACACTTTTGTTTCTTATTAATACTTGCTGGTATTTTCATTTCTTATTTTAAGGTGAGCAAGTATCACTGCTTGTTTGATAATCTGATATTATTTATAAAGAATGGTCTTGGGGAATTTTAGCAATAGTCCATCCTCTTGAGCATATACGTATGCTGTTTACCTATGTATATATGTATATATATATGCACATATATATATGTATATAGTATGCCATGTTTGTATCATGTAAAACATTGCATTTAAAATTTAAAAAGTGGACTTTCATTTGAAGAACTTGCACATAGAGAAATGCCATAGGAAGGATATTTTAAAGGGACCATGAGTGTCAATAACAGGCTGCCCGAGATGCAGCAATGGATTGGAGCAAGTTTGAGCCGTATGGGACATGGTGGGGGAAAGGAAGTAATAATTTGTGCTTTATTATTTTGCCCTTTAATTCATGTATCCACCTGATAGCTTTTCTTTGAAACCACAGATCTACGAATCCTTAGAAGTTAATAATAACTTTGCATGTCATCACTGCAGAGTGCCATGCCCTTGGAGACCAACAGAGACATTGAAGAGGATCTCCCACTGCCATCTCAGACGTTCCCGACAATAACTCCCATTCAGTTTCCAATGTCTGTTTCAAGAGGCTCCCACTTCACCATTTTCAGAGTTTAATTTTTCAGGCTGCCTGATTCCAAATCCAATTGCATTTCAGACTGTCTTGGGCAAGATCCTGTGCTCTGCTGTGGAGTCCTGTCCCTTCTGTCACTGACTTCAAAGTAAGAGCAAAAGGTGAGTGTCAGCATCAGAGCTGCAGCTGATTCGTCTGGGTACTCTGGCTGTGACAAAGTGAGAGAGTTTCACTGAACTCCTTTTCCCACAGGCAGTACCTAGCTTCCCTAATTCTCAAAAAATATGTCATGCTTGCTAAGGAAATCTGGAAAAAACACTACGCATCATTAGAGAAAAGTTTTATTTCTTCTTAGGATTCAAGCATACCTCTTCCAGAATTTGATTATAATAAATAAATTCAGATAACATCACGATATCATGATGTTTACATGAAGATTACTAGAAAAGAGTGTTAATTTTATTGCATTAGAATGATTATCATTATAGTCCATTAATATAGTTCAATATTGCATTTGGCTTCTAATTTTTCATTAGTGTCTCCTTTTTTGGACACTCTTGTCTGAATAATTAGAGTTCTGTATGTAGAAAAATATCACCAGTGGAATACTAGTTGAAGTGTTCTACAGAAATATATAACCCAAAGTATAGTAGAAAGGTTGCTGCATGAACTAAACTAAAAACATTTACAAATCATTTCTAATATATTTGAATTCTTATTTACTTTTAAAATTAATTTTACGTTGCTTTTACCTGAAGTATCTGTTCTGGAAATTTCTCACACTTGACTGAATACTACACCATAGTTCCCTCTCAAAAATATCCAAATTCTAATCCTGAATTTCGAAACTAAGGAAACTTTCCAATTGCTTTCAGAAACGTCTGTGATGCATTGGTTCATTCTTCACATAGACTTTATTGAAAAAATATTCACTCATTAAGCATGTGGAAGCATAGAGAAATTAATACTCAAAGCACTTAAGTATGATTCCTAAAAGTCTGGGTAGCTATATTAAAGCTGCTGCCAGGTGTCTAAGTGTTCACCTCAGTTGCAGATAGATGGATAAACAGATATTCAGAAATGAGAAAATCAAACCTCCTAAAATATCATAGAAGTAATTTATATATAGTTTTGACCACTGCTGGAAATTGTTGAGTTGCTGGACAAATCCAGGAAGATTACAAAACTTAATTTTCTTTGTTTAATGTTTTATGGAATTAATTTTCAAATGCTGCTGATTTGTGAAATGTCTTTGTGTATCCATTTTCCTAAAAACAAAAAACAAGTTCAATACATATTCATCATAAAATGGGTTTTGAAAGCCATTAAATCTCAGAGAGAGGATTTTAATCTCAAATTACATAATCAGAGCAAGAAGTTATTCATGAAACTGTTGGTCATGGATATGAGAATTAGCTTGCAGAATGTTGTTTGGGAATGAAAATTCCTAAAAAAAAAAAAGGGACAGCAGTGACAAAGGATAGAGGGATAGAGGAGATGTTCAAAAACTTTGGGGTGGAAAATGTAGGAAAATGAGGCTTTCAGAGGAAAACCTGTTTCTTTTCAGGAGTGTTTAGGACTGAAGAGTACAAGTACTGTTAATAAACTTGTAATTCCAAATGCAGGCACAAGGTTTCTAAATCAGAGTTCTGAGCTTGTGTCTCAGATCCCTATAGCTAATGAGGAAGTGGCAGAGAGAAAATATTACTGTTTTTGTACCAGTCTTCATGCTGCTTGCTAAGAATTTTATCATTTTTTGAAATCTATACAGGGTTTATTTTTTTATGAATGTGTGGGAGTTTTGCTTATAATTATTTCTCTCCACTGGACATTCATTAAACTTCCTGAGAGAAAGAATCTCAAGTCAAGAGTGTCCACTTGGATGAGCATCTAATAACCAAACAGCTGTTGAAAGAGAGATGACTGTAGAGAAGAGAGCACCTGATTTATGTAGTCTGATCTCAGGTGAATGTGCTGAATAGAAGAGACCTTGTTTCTTGGTGGGTTTCTAGTGATATCTGCATGCAGGTAAGGATATATTAGAACAGAGTACCTTAAAATCAATTGGTTAAACTGGGGTGTTGAACACATGTATTTTTATCTCTGTTTAGCAAGAAAGTTGAACAAATAACGCAAAGCCTTTTCTGGTAGCTGTCATGATAGGGATTTTGTGCCACCACAGAAAATTTAAATTTGGAAATGGAATAACATAAAGGTGCTATGAATAGAGTTAAACCTCCTAAAGTCTGTCACTGCGTTGAGAAAACTTGTCTTTTCTAACTCTTTAACCTTTATTTAAAATAAGGCCATGGTGTCTTAAACATTTTCTCTAAAGTGCTAAATTATGCCCTTTACAAGTGGAACAGATTAGAAGTACTTTAAGAAGTTGTGTTGACCTCAGCTGTGTGTAATATCTTGATAATTTCCAGATGAGCTAAGTTTGTGAAGTTGACTAACATATTTCATTTTGAGCCTCATTTGTTTTTCTGTTTTTTTCCTCTGTCTTCTCTATCAGGTACGTGCAAGCTGTAACATGATGGGCAGACTTAAAGCAGTGTTTTATTATTTGGCAGCAACAAATGATATGTTAGCTATAATTTAATTTTAAGTTGTTGCAAGTCAATGAGAAAGCAAGACATAGTGTAATAAACCATTGAAATCATTTTAAGATATGTCACCAGTACTCACTGAAGGTCAGAACCAAGAGCTGTAGCAACACCTGTTGTATGTTAAAGGTAATTATGTTCTAACTTCGTAATGTACTATTGGCCATGTGACCACTGTTACTAGGTATCTTATTATCTGCTAAGCTGGCACTACACCCCCATGTGATCTATTCAGATATATTTATTGTACGAAGATGAAAATAGAAGTGGACATTCTAAGTATATGAGTAATCATGAACCCCTTAATGAGACCCTTATGAACTTTTGATTCATGAACTTTGAGGAAAAAATGTATGTTTTACCAACCTGATAAATGCTCATGAATATTTTCTGAAGGGTGTCTGAACATTTATTTATTTGCGATTTATTAAAGATATACAGAAAGAAAAAAAATGTTCTAGCATTATGAACCAAAGAACGTTTTCTTTTGTCAAAATCACCCCAAAAAAGTAGCATATGAGTAAAATTTTTGGTTTGCTTTGCTTTGGTTTGCTTTTTAATGTAGGCGGTTCTGTCTGTACTGGAATGCCGTGTGCAACTAAAATTGAAAATTATAACTATTCTAAATGCTTTTCTTATATAAATGCCATCAATGGTAGAATACAAGATCAAGGTATTCCAAACAGATGCAATGTATGAATCCTTCAAAATCCAAAGTGGAAAAATATGGCTTTTTTACCAACTAGATGTCAGAAAAGAAAAAATAAATTGTTAGGATATACAAGTTGCAGACCAATAGTGCTGATTCCTCCACAAACCTTCAGAAGTTCTTTTGAAGCATTTTTCAGAAAAGCACTTTCCAAGTTGGTGTAAAATGGCACAACGCACAAAGGCAAAAAGTTTTTCCCAAAGAACCTTGAAAGAATTTTTTTTTTTTTGCTCAGTTCTGTTTATGTCATTGCAGCAAATTTAGGGAATAGAAAAATGACCATTTATACAAACTAAGTGGGTTTAAAGTCAAATGCACTTATCTTTTTACAGACACCACTTCAATAAATGTACAGGGAAGAAAAAAGAATGAAAATAGAAATACTTCTAATCTCCTAAAACTTGCAGCATGAATTCAAGCTGTTGCCTTGCTGATTGAAATTTTATCTGAAGTTTTTTCAGTCATTGCTGAAGCTTTCATCAGGCAGTAGTGTTTGAATTCAAATTCTTTATGAATAAATGCTCTGGATTTTTATGCATTTTAACATGGCATTCATTTTTTCAGAGCCCTTATAGGTTCTCTTTTGTATTTATATACCTACTAAATATTATGTTCCTGTTTTATCTTGAAGGTTTTCTTTTCCTCTAAAGGAACATTGCATTCGTACCTTCAAATTATAATTTAGCTTGTTTACTTTTTTAATACCTGCTACTGCTGATCAGACAATTGTATACTCCAAATTAAGGTACAGTTGTTCTATGGACAGCACAGATAACCTAAACCTCTGAGTTTGCAACAGCTTTTAAAATAAGCAGCGCATCAATCCCATGTACAGGAAGCCTTTGAGAAGATATTGTACTCAAGCAGTTGGTGACCCTGGGCCAGACGTGTCTGCTCTCTCAGCTGAAAAAGCTCTTGTGTTGGCATGAGCAGCTGCTGTAAGGAAATGCATTGAAGGGCCTCGTTTCATCCTGCACTGCACACTGCTAGATTAAAAGAAGATAGATAGTTTTGGGTTTGAACCAAGATGATATGGAAAGGTATGGGAAGCAGGCTGAACTGCTGCACGGATGGAATCTGTGCAGCATGCCATGGGAAAACCCACCAGATCTGTTCAATGCTGCACAAAACCCGGGTTCGTATCATACACAGAGGCATGATTTTCCTCCTGTCTATATTACTCTCTTTACTCTATCTTTGTGCCATTTGTTGTCAGTCCTCTCCTACTGAGATTCAAAGTAGCCCTGCACAACATCCCGCTCTCCTTTCCCTGTACCCCCTTGCAGAACACCGTGTGCCTGACAGGAAAATGCAGTCATTACCATTTTCTGCAAACTACAAGCCAGAATATTATGCAGCACTTTCTGGTTTAAAATTATCCCAAAGGAGTATAAATAAGTTAGTTCTCTCATTGATGTCATGTTCAATTATTGTTCTCAAAGAGTAATTGAGAGGCTTAAATGAAATTCTCCATTGGCTTCAAATGCTAATACTCGAAAAAAATCCCACAAAACCTTAAAAACCAAACAGATGAAACCCCCAAACCCCTGCAGTAGGGAACTATTGCTGGTTTAGTTCGATCAACTTACTTTATCTTTTCAGAAGTGGGTTTTTTCTATTATTTTGTTTATCTTGCTCTTCCTCTTCCTTTATTTGTGGCTGCAACAAATGAAAGTAAGTTTACCTTTTCTAGGACATTATTAGCAACCTATGGGATTATCAAAAAACACAAAGGAAACTTATTTGGTTACTTCTTTTTTAGCCATAATGAGCAGAATTTGAGTTGAAATTTGAATAGGAAAATCTTCAGGGGCTTTTTTGAGGTTATTCAGAGTTCTTTCAACAAAGTGTTTAAGTAGAAACACTTAGGGAATATGGCGTGGACAATTTTTTGGTTTATTTTTTTTTGCATCTTTGAATCTCTGAATCCTGGTGGGGATTTTAAACAAAGCCCTAAAGTACTTTAAGGATGTAAGTAGTCAAATATTAGAATTGAGGGCAAAGGTGCTGGAAATCAATGCAGGTCTGAATGATTTTTTTCTTCCCCACGTCTTCCCCCATCTAGCCTGAAAGCTAGCTATCAGGTTTCAGTTTTCATATAATCATTACATTAGAATACATCTTTATCTTCCCTTAGAAAAAAATCAAAGCAGAAAACAACATGCTTTTCAGATAAAAACACAAAATCTTGTTTTAGAAGTAATGAAGACTGAAAGGCTGCTAACTCTGTGTTGTGCCATCCCATCAAACATTTGAAAGTTTCCATGCATAAAGCATCACAAAAATACTGGAAAAGGTACTGTCATAAGAGGGAGGAGTGAGAAGGAAATGTTACCTCTTCTTATGAACACTAAGGATTTTTAGGGATCCTTAAAGGCATGTCCACACTCTCTCCATCTCTCCTTCTACCTCACTAAGTGTTCAAATTATTCCTTTCAGCACAGAACTTCAGCTGGATGAACTGAAATGACCTACATGAGTATTTTATATATAGTTGGCTACAGCAAAAAAGATGGGTGTCTTGCCATGTAAACACCTTCATAGAAAGGTAGTTGTTTACAAGGCATGCTTCCTCCTTCATTTTGAGAAATTACTTATCTATTTCATGTACACGAAAAACAGGATTAGTGATTGACATTCTAATAAATATAAGTGTTGCTTCCACTCTGGAACTCTGTTATTTTTCTTTGAAGGTTCATTTCTCACCTCAGCCCTCAACTATTTGCTAATTTACCTGGCTGCTTTCTCCAGTAAGCTGATTTAAACAAATTCAAAGAACATCAGAAATTAATTGAAAAAAGCACAGCTACTTATAAAATTAGTAAGCCTTCAAAATAGTTTGAAAACTGTAGCTCTGTACCACTTTCAGATTGTGTAATATTTATATCTTGGTTTACAGCGAGTATTTTTTTCCCCAAATCTGTGTATGTCAATGAAGTAGAGCCCCTTTTGGCAGGCACCTAGTGTCTACTTGGAAAGTGAAAACTATCTGCTTGGAGTGACCACATTAGCATTTCTAGGTCCTTCATTTTTGGTAGCTTAAGCTAATACATTCAATTTTATTTTCAGACTGGAACTGCTCAGCCAGTCAATTAGTGTTCCTCAGCTGGAAGCCTTTACTGGTAGGCTGAGGGGCAATACGGATGGTCTTCCTGCAGTCCCTGAATCTGCTCTGCAATTCTCTGACCGCCCATGGCCTACTCTATTTATAGCTGCACAGTAACACTGATGTGTTCAGAAATCAGAAAGTGGCTCTGCAAAAATACAGATCCCCTAAAAATCTATTTAAGCTATACCCAAACTCACTGTTACCTTGACCTCAAGCATTTTCTGTATGCATTTTCAAACATATGAATTTCAGTTTTGGAAAGGGCTAAGGTCACAGAGCTATACACATTCCAAATTTAATTTCAAATTAACAAAGGCACTTGCTGGATACCTAGCAATATATTGACAAAAAAAAAAGATAAAGTCTGCCCTCTAAAATTCTTCATAATACCTTGCAAGTCCATCCCTGCTGCTCAAAAAGTAAAATAGTAGCTCATAGAACATTGACAGGAGGAGAAAATCACATCTAAAGGGCTTTAAAGATTTGAGAACTAGTTCTGAACACACAGTGTGAACAAAAGGCTTGACTTCTTCAAGTCTGTGTCTATGCTCCAATGATCAGGAAGTGTGCTTGACTAAGCAATCTTACATGAGGTTAGTATATACTGATGTACCATCAGAAAAACTACTCTGGCTTCTGTGGAGAGCTTGATAACTCCTGAATAATAATGATTCTTGTTATCTAATGCTAGAATTAGTCATATTCTGCTGCAGGGAACAACTTATAAAGATATTTTCCTCTTAGGGAGAGGAAGAGAACTCCAATAATGACATTATAAGAAAACAAAGAGACCTCCTACATTTTCCTGACCCAGAAATCACATAGAAGGAAAGTTTATTTCAGTCCGTGTTTCTCATTCAACAATTAAAATTTTCTACTTTATTTCTTAGCCATATTATACTCTTTTTTGGGGGCAGGCATCCATTTATGTTGTCTGCAAACTTGTATATTTCTATGTAATTCTGTTGCATGTCTCCATCTCCCAACTGAAATTCAAGCCCTAAATTATTTTCCTGTAGTTCTCTGTGAGCAAGTTCATTCCTTAGCATGGGAACTGCAGCCATCAATCTACTTCTTCAGAAATTTAATACTTTGGAGACTTTCCTTCATATTTTTGCTACCAGGGACTAAAATCTTATGTGAATATTTGATGTACAATTGCTTTGGACTGTATTATGCACTCTATAAGTTTTTACTAATCTTTTAAAGTAGATCATATTTCAGCTTCTAAAGAAAACCTTTCATTTATTCTTTTATTACATAGGTTAAACCTCAGTTATACTGAATTCAGTGGCAAAGTACACATCAGTTTTACTGAGGCCATAATTTTATCTTGATATTCACGCCATCTTAGCTATCTGAAAAAAAAAAAATGTTTTAAATTTCTTTATTCTGCAAAATACTTCCTTTTTTCTTCTCTAAAATTTTCCTTTCTATATATAATAATGTAAACAGAGAAGAGAAAATGTATTCCTATTAATAAATAATTAATGGTTTGTTCTCTTGTCATTGATTTTACAAATTAAAATCTTTTAAAATAAAAATTACTGTGTTTTTTTTTCTTATTATATAAGATTCAGCAGTATAAATCCACATTACGAAGTAAATAATTTCCTTTAGACAAACTAACTTTTCTACAAATTGCTTACTCATATGCACCAAGGAATGGATGAAAGATCATGTAACAACCAGTTTTTGGAAAGTTTGATGTCAGTATTGAATGAGCTACTCTGGGCTGGCGATGTATAGCAAGGAATTAAATTTGGAAAAACTGATCATTACGATGATACCAACACTGAAGTATTTTGTATGACTTAGAAGAACAGCATAAAAAAACAGAGAAGTGGATAATGGAAACAATGGTTGAACATTGCTGAGAGTCTTGTGCTTATCAGTCCTCAGTCATTCAAAATGCATCAGAGCCATCTTTATTCTGTATAATTGTGACTTTTTTTTTACTATTTCATTTATTTATACTTAAAATTATAGATCCTTTTGTTTCTGGCCTAGAGTACACTGACTGTGAACTGAACTGAACAGTAGTTCCCCATGGTTCTAGGAAACTGCATTTGCTAACCACCTAAAACTTCAGTTGTGCAGGAAGCACCAGCTGTTTTTCAGCACTGTATGCTGTAATAGGCATTTGAAGCCTAAACTATGTGCAAAATGGAGCAATTCTTTAAATCCAGAGAAAGAAAGCACATCTGTAAGCTCTAAGAAAGGAAAGTAGCTGTTGAGTATAGGGTTTTTCATGAAGGGCCAGCCAAGCAGTCACCTTCCTGCTAGGCTGCAAGCTAGTAGGAGCTGAATAATACTGCCCAAGCAGGAGAATCATAGTAGACTTCTTAAAAGCTCTATTTTGGAAACTTAGATTTAACAACAAAAAGTTTAAAAGGAAATTCTTGACGTTCTGCGTTTTCCTTCTGCACAGACAGAGTAAAGAAGGTTGTCCTGAGGAGCCTAGGGCGGTACTTTTAGGTGTCTGTCACTTGTCTGGGGACGTCTGCCTTGCTTGAACAAGTCAGCAAAGGCAGAAGGGGAGAACAGTGGACCAGGGAATGTTTGAAAGTGTCACACTTCTCAGTCCAAGAGACCAAGGGAGAGCTGCTGGATGCATAATTTCTACGGGCAGCTAACTTTGGCAGGTATATGAGTTGCTTGAAAGTCCAACAGAAAAGTGAAATACTTAACAAAGTACACTTCAGTTGCATACGATGCAATATATAACACATAGAAGTCATGCTGTTTAAGATTTGCAATATCCAGGCATATCTTTTTTCACATCAGTAGGTTCCAGGATTATCTATTCTCCAAGTAAAAAAGAATGTTGGATGGCTCCACACATTAACTTCTAGTCATCAGAATCTCACCTGATGTCTGCTTGGATGGCATGACATGACAAGTAGCTAGGATGGTGTGCCTGGCTCAAAATTCTCTCCATAGCACAGGTTGAATCTATTTTGTCAGCAGTTTCTAAAAAGAAGACAGCTCCCATGGGCAATGGATTTACTTTCCTGAAGATGATTAAAAATAGATCGTTGTCCTTTTCTCTACCTAGATGAAAAAAAAAGAAAAAGGTTTACAATAAACATGTTGTTAACCGAAAAAAAAAATTCTAAACCTGTTGAGTAGGAAAAAAGCAATATCAGAATTTATATGTTAACTACTCTGTGTCATTTTGTCCTGCTCTGAATGGAGGTACTTTGTGACACTTACTTATATATAAATGCTCTGGTTTTGTGGAGAGAGTAGACATCCTGACTGAGCTTTCCTGGTTGTAGTTTCTTGTGTGTGATGAAATAAATCTGACAGAGGATGGAAACCTCTGTCCCTCTCCTAGGCTGTTTGCCAGTTTATCAGGGGTAACCATGACAGAAGAGCAGAGAGAAGTTATTTCAAGACTTCTATTTGTTAAAAAATGACCACATCCAAATCTGTTACACCAATATAAAATTTAAGTGAATGTGCACCTAAATGTATGTCAGCAGCACTAAACATAGCCAGTATTTCCAATATAATCAGATAGGATATTGAAATATCTTCTGCAATCCAGTTTTAGTTCAATTATGTTTAAAAAAGATAATGATTCAAAAGCTGTTCTAAGTTCTACTGTCTGCTACAAATAATATTCTAAGTACAATTCTATTATATATGTAGGTTCGGGATTCATCTTTTATGCAGTCCATAATTGCAACTGTAGCACATAAGAGATGTATTCCACTGCTTTGATCACAACCCAAATATTGACATCAGATTTTTCCATTTCAGAGGTAAAAATTTCACAAATCTTCAGTTCTGTACTTAAACACAAATTTAGATTTCACTATTAACCATACTATGAATGAGAAATAAATTAAATAAAGTGATACAGGTTTCTAGTTAGATTAATGCTGAAGTTGGAAACATAAATGATTTAAGTAAAAATATGTAATATTTTCAAGAAGAAAAGAATATATTTAAGACACGGCTATGAAAAAATTCCAGGTTTGTCATAATTTCACAAAATTAAGGGAGAGCTAAAAATCCTTTGCCACTTCAGGTCTTCAGAAAATGGCGATAAATAGAGAAATTAATTGTACTGTGAAGAAAGCTAGCTCTACCCCAGCCAAAATCAGCAAATTCAGTCTAATGAGAAGATTAATCCAGACACTATAATACTTTTAAACAAAAACCTGGTAATAATCTTATGAAAATCAGAAGCATTTGATTTTTGGTGATCCACATAATCTTCTTAATTATTATTGTTTATTAGAAATTAATTTCAAAAATACTCAGTATATTATTAATCATTGAAATTAAAATAAAAAAAGCAACAAAAAAATACCAAAAGCAGCAAAAAACCACCGTTACAAAACCAAAGTTCTCTGCAAAATCCTATTGAAATAGTGGCTTTTCTGGTTCTTTTGTTCTTATGGGTGGATAATCTTCTCAGATTTATCTGGTGATCAAATGCAAAACCTACCTAATAGATGAAAATAAACACTTATTGCTGTAAAGAGTAAAATAATGCTGTTATTTAAGAAGTAGTCCAAATATTATTCTAAGAATAATTTCTTTTCATTGTTGTTGTATAACATTAATACTCAATTATAACCTTTTATTTAGTGTTTGTGTGAGAAAAAGGTGTGGTATACATAAAATCAGTTGAAATAGACTACCAGGACCAAGGGCCAATAGAGAAAAAATTATATTTTTGAATCTCAATAGGCCAAAGAAATTCATACTGAAAAACAGTAGTGTGCCCAGGTGGCCAAGAAGGCCAGTGGCATCCTGGCCTGCATCAGCAATAGTGTGTCCAGCAGGACCAGGGCAGTGACTGTCCCCCTGTACTCAGCACTGGTGAGGTCTCACCTCGAATCCTGTGTTCAGTTCTGGGCCCCTCACTCCCAGAAGGACGTTGAGGTGCTGGGGCATGTCCAGAGAAGGGCGGTGGAGCTGGGGAATGGTCTGGAGCACAAATCCTCTGAAGAGTGCCTGAGGCACCTGGGGTTGTTTAGCCAAAGGAGGATCAGACCTTATCACTCTCCACAAGTATCTAGAGGGAGGTTGTAGAGAGGTGGGCGTCAGTCCCTTGTCCCAGGTAGGAAGAGGATGAGAGGAAATGGCCTCAGGTTGTGCCAGGAAAGGTTTAGATTGGATATTAGGGGAAAAAAAGTCATGGAAAGCATTGTAAATCATTGGAACAGACTGCCCAGAAGGTAGTGGGAGAGTCACCATCCCTGGAAGTGTTCAAAGAACCTGTGGGTATGGCATTAAGGACATGGTTTAAAGGTGAATATGGTAAGGGTGCAAGGTTGATGACTGGATGTGGTAATCTTGACAGTCAATAGATCCCTGTCACGTGATCCAGC